>MU715876.1:147986-170496 GCA_026770625.1 Nicotiana glauca | reverse complement strand
TTACCGCTCGGTTATTATTTACTCTTATTACTCATTGAGTTGGAGTACTCACTTTACTCCCTGCACCTCGTGCGCAGTTGCAGGTATGGTTCACCCGGTAGCGGATTTTGAGCTGATTGAAGGTATCACTATTGTAGCGGAGTAAGGTGACCGCCAGCGTCCGCGGCACCTGATTTTTCCTTCTTTGATTTTAAATTTGATTCATGTAAATTATGGACTATGTAGTTGTGTTCAGGCTTCTTTAGTTGCTCGTGGCTTGTTACACCCCGGTCGGGTTGAGTTGGGTTGTAGTTAACGGTTTTTAATGCCATTAAGTTGTATTTTCAATTCATTTATGTTTATTAATTGTTAAAGAGGCGATTTGGGTTAGTTCGCTGGCCTTGTCTTCGGAGAGGCGCCATCACGACCGGGTTTGGAAATTGGGTCGTGACAAGTTGGTATCAGAGCCTAGGTTACTAGGTCTCACGAGTCATGAGCAGGTTTAGTAGAGTCTGGCGGATCGTATGGAGACGTCTGTATTTATCCTCGAAAGGCTGCAGAACCTTTAGGAAAAACTTCACTTTTTTGGAATTCATATCGTGCGTACTTGATTCAGCTTGAGATATAACTCTTGAAATCTCTTCCACACGTTTTTATGCGCACGTGAGCGCTCAGTATTGTATGAGCCTTGATGGCTTGTGATTCCCCGATCAAGGGGCAAGATGTGATCTTCGTGAATATGTTGGGCCAGTTTGGAGGACTTGAGGCCGGATCTTTGCCTATGACTTGAGCACCGAGGTATTGATTGTGTGAGCAAGTATTTTGAACTTGTATGTTCAGCATTGTCCTTATTAGCCGGAATGGCGGTTGGATATCCATGTGATGAGTATGTTAGTGCTGCGAAATGTATCTATGTGACTTGGTAGTGACCAAGAAGTCTGCTGGATAGTAAGTGAACTATTAAGTGTTCGATT
Organism: Nicotiana glauca; assembly: GCA_026770625.1. Classification (NCBI taxonomy): domain Eukaryota; kingdom Viridiplantae; phylum Streptophyta; class Magnoliopsida; order Solanales; family Solanaceae; genus Nicotiana; species Nicotiana glauca. The sequence continues at coordinate 169,543 of MU715876.1, read as the reverse complement.
CCTATTGTGACTCGTTGTGTGGCCCGAGTTATGGGCGCGTGAAGAATATTTTCGTATCTCCTAGTTGGAAGTTAAGTGCAATACTTTTGGCGGAATGAGTTCGGACTCAGGAAGACTAAATGACTGTGTTATGTGTATGATGGTGGAAGGTGTGCTGAAATACTAAACTAAGGCGAAACAGGTGGGTTATCTCCTGCGGAGTGTTCTTGAGTGGTATGATCCTTATGTGTCCGTTAGAAGATCCCATGTGTAATTGAAGGGTACGTATTGTAATTTGAAAATTTGGGTCGCTAAGAGAGTGGGCTCAGCTAACGTGGGGATGAATGCGAGATTTGCAGAGGATTACAGTACTAGATTATTTGTGTTTTCACAAACTTGTAAATGGTTTGAGTTTAATCTCACTATAATATTGTGGCATCATTAGAGTAAAAGTATTATGTGTTATTAAATACATCCTGATATATGGCTTGGAGCCAAGTTGGGGAGGTTGCTGTTGATTAGCTGATCGCACGGTTATGTGCTATGTTGTTTTCATTTCGAGGTATGCCGGCGAATCAGTCCTGGTTGCAGAAAATGATCCGAGGATGGCACGAGTGAAGCAAAATTGTGATAAAGGTTATATGGTGCATCGTAGATGTGAGGAAATAATAGGATGTCTTGAGCTGTTGTTGATAAAGAATGCTCAGTGTATAGAGAAGGAAGATGTTCGTTTGTATTGGAATGAGATCATATCTTGCGGTGTTAGAGTGCTAATAAGGCACGAGTGGTTCTGTTCGTTAAGTTAGGTAAATTGCAGTTGGAATAGGAGTGAATGACTCTCGAGAATGGTTTTATTGTGTTCAAGATTTTGCATGCAATAATCAGGTGTCTTAAGGTGGTGTATGTGGGTAGAGACTGTGTTTTTATCAGAAAAGATCAAGACTTGTGGTATTTTATGTTAATTATGGGATTCTATATATCAGTATCTGGAGAGTAATGGTAACGAATTTCAGATTCGCAGGAAGTTCTTCGGGGTAAAGTACTCTGGAATGTAGTATTTTTTGGAACGATTGAGAGAGTATTCAGTGGCCATGGGTCTTAGACAGTGTGATCTTATGTGCGAGTCTCGTGTGGTAAGCCTGGATTGAGACATTGTGATGCTACAGCGAGGGAGAAATATCAAGTGGATGATGAACAAAAAGAGAAATTTGATAGATGGAATAGCTTGATCGTAGACCGAATCGGTACGGTAAGGATATGATTAATTCTTCGTATGTATTCGAGGTAATGAGTTTTTACTGGTATTGTGCAGCAAGTCTCTTGAGTTCTGATAGCTTGCTTAGCTTGGTTCGGGTAGAAGGATTCAGTCCTGGCAGTTTAGCTTGTGCAATGGAATTAGGAGAGAGAGTTCTTGATGAGTTTTACCGTGGTTTAGAGAAGCATATATTGCCTATGGGCATGCGAACCATGGAATGTGTAATGATTCTTCTTCTAGATGGGATTGGCGGAAGGTCTTGGCTGGATGGGTTACAGTTCAGTTCTAAAAATATGTTCATAAAATTCCTAGGCAATGGGTAGTATCAGATAACCAAGGAGACTACTAATTGGAAGTGATTTGACGAGGGTATATGTTTCAGAAAAAGGGCAATATGATTATGTTGATGGCACTTCGGTAGTGTTGCGGCATTTTTCTTGATAGATCGACTGTTGATATCTGAGTTTTTTGGTGGCACAGGGGAATTTTAGAATATCTTTCGTGGAATGAGTGGGTACTCGAGGTGTGATATGTATTTATACTGCAGAATTTGGGATAAGGTACAGTAATTTGTGTGCTGTGTGGAGTTGGAGACTGAGAGTTCCCATGTTCAGGCTATGTAGTGGTTGTAGATAGTGTGTATTGGTTCCGTTAGTGGCTATTGGGGGTTTGGAAGCCCGAGTGGATCTTTCTTTGCTTGGTATATTAGATTCTGGATATGATATTGGGGTGTAGACTGATTGTCTCAGTGTTGGATTATTATAGATGATTGTGCTATGGGTTATGTTGGAAAATGCCACAGGTTGCGTGGCGAGGTGCATCGGACTATGTTCTAGCAGAATGGTTGTGTTCCAAAGACCAGCGGACGGCTAGGAAGGATTGCTTTCCTTAATTGTGCCTTTGTGACGGATGTCAGTATAGAGGTTTCTACCATTGATTTAGTTCTGGTATTGAGGGACTTTTTCGGATGCGTTCCTTATGGCCGGGCATGTCGTCGGGCGAGATTGTGGATTTCAGTATTGATTTGGTGTTGGGCACCGTATCGTACGGCTCCGGTAGGAGTTATAAAAGTGGAAGGAGCAGCTTCAAGCTTCTTGGTATTGAGCTCGTTGGCAGGCTGATGTGGCCACATATTTAGATTGAGATGGCTTGGTTGGCCCCGATATGTATTGCTGAGGGACAGGTTGAATCTATCGTTATTGAGCCTGCTAGTTATCTAGGGAGATCTATGAGATGCTTTTCGGTGCTGTGAGGCGTTATGATTTTTGGATTGTGCTTGAGTTTTGTAGCTTATAACGATATATGTAGATATTGTTATGTACTCGGTATTTTGTTATAATGAGCAAATTTGGATCGATGTGCATCTCCCTATGTGAGATATTTGTGTGGATCGGGTGGCACGCCGCCACGGGTATGTTATCTGGATCGGGTTGCACGCCGTAACAGTGTGATGTTAAGAATAGTTTTCCATATGTTACTTTGTATGCCTTGCTTCGTGGTTTCTGAGGAAAGTCTATATTGGGTGTTGCTCGGCGAATAGCACATCGGTTGTGTCCTTTCAGGATTGAATGGTGTATATTACTTGCTTCACCTTGGGGGTGATGGATTGCGTGGTTTCAGACATCAATCTGTCTGTGGCTGTCTATTTTGAGCATGGTGACTTGAGGTGCTTTATGTGTAACAGTGTTTGGATAAGATCGCGCATTGTAGCGAGGCTACGTGGAGATTAGATCCTTCAGGGTAGATTCAGGTATTCTATTTCTATGATGTGGGATGGGGTCCCAGCCTTGTGTTGTGATGGTACTGAGGAGTTTGAGTTACAGCTCTTTTATTTGAGTCATTTGTCATAAATTGAGTATGTTCAGATCGCCCTTCATTAGTCCATGGATTATGCAAGTTGTGGCTTAGGCCTGTGATGAGGTGCCATATCACTAGAGTGGTGTGTTGGATCCGAGGTGATCGTGGGAGTCATTAATGAACACGAACATATTTGATTACAGCTTGTTGGAAGAATAATATCGAGGTTCAGTTCGAAAATCTGCTGTGGTATTAGTCAAAAAGGAAGTGGTTTCATGAGTGGTTGATCTGAGAATGGTTACGGTTTGCTGTGTGTTTCATAATCATTGGTAGGATATGAAGTGTTGGAATGAGACTTTAGCTAATAAGAGGTTTCTATCAGTATATGGTTGTTGTGGACAGCTGCTGTGAGTAGAAGTTATCGTTTCAAGTGCTGGATTATGTGGTATATCATGTGATTTCTCGAAGGTTATAGGTATGGGATATTACAGCTGGTTCGGACTTATTCTGAGTATAGATGTGAGGTTTTGGTCTTGTTTATAATTTCAGAAAGTGCAATGTGGTTCCACGATTTCTGGTCTCGACGGATTGTGAGATTTCAGCTATGTTGTGTTATCGGACCTATATGAGATAGGGTGACGCGGGATCACCCCGGTTGTATGTTTGGTAAGATCATTTAGCTATTGATTGGCTCCTAGAACAACCCTGGATACGCTCGAGGACGAGCGTTTGTTTAAGTTGGGGAGGATGTAATGACCCGGCCCGTCGTCTCATGTATTTCCATCCCATTTTTCCCGTTTTATGCTTCTTCATGTTTCAATATACGTACTTGGTGAAGTTGAGTTGGTTCGGATCGAGTTTGGTAGGAAAAGGGGCAATTAGTCTCTTTAAGGAAAGGTTAGTTTGGAAAAGTCAACCGGATGTTGACTTGTGAGTTAGAGGGCTTGGAATTGATTTCCGATGATTTGGTTAGCTTTAGGGGATGATTTTTGACTTAGAAGCGTGATCGAAATTTATTTTGGAGGTCCGGTGTAGAATTAGGCTTGAATTGGCGAAGTTAGTATTTTGGCGAATTCTGGTGGATAGGTGAGATTTTGATCCGAGGGTCGGAATGGAATTCCGAGAGTTGCTGTAGCTTCGTTGGGTGATTTTAGATGTGCGTGCAAATTTTGAGGTCATTCGGACATTGTTTGATTGGGTTTTTGATCGAAAGTGCATTTCGGAAGTTTTTCAAAAACTTAGGCTTGAATGCGATGTGAATTGATGATTTTAGTGTTATTTGAGGTGTTTTGATGATTGGAACAAGTTCGTGTGATGTTTTGGGATATGTTGGTGCTTTTGGTTGAGGTCCCGGGGGCCTCGGGGTGATTTCGGATGGTCAATCGGACCAATCTTGGCCTTAAAAGATTGCAGATTTTCAGTTATTTTGTAGCAGAAGAATTGTTCTTCGCGTTCGCATTGGTGAGATGCGAACGCGTAGAAGGAATTTGAGGGCAAGGATTTTTGGCCTTCGCGTTCGCATCTGAGGCTTCGCGATCGCATAAGGAAAGCAGACCATGCATCGCGTTCGCGTGAAGGGGGATGCGTTCGCGTATAAGGAGTTTGGTTTCAGGGCCGTTGCCCTTCGCGATCGCGTGGTGATGTTCGTGTTCGCGTAAGATTGAGTTCCAGAACTTCGCATTCACGTGGATGCAACCGCGTTCGTGAAGGGTATTTTTGGCAGAGACGAGATTTGTTCATCGCGAACGCGGGAGGACCCTCGCATTCGCATAGAGTAAATACCAGCTGGGCAGAAGGGTTTTAATTGATATTTCATCTGCGAGCCTATGTTATTTTTCCTCCATTGTTGAGCGATTTTGGAGCTTGGGAGAGCTAATTGAAGAGGTATTCAAGGAGGATTGATTGGAGGTAAGTTCCTTAGCCTAAATACACGAGATTATGTTAGATTTAACATGGAAATTGGTTGAAATTCACCAAAAAGGGGGTAAAGATAGGCCTTGAGTTTTGATATTTCAAATTGGGATTTGATACGTCATTTGAGCCCGGATTTGGGAGTTCTTGGTATGTATGGACTCGTGGCGAGACGAGAAATCCGGTAATGTGAGTTTTGTAATTTTTTGAGAAGCGGGCCCGGGGCTCGAGTTTTGCTAATTTCGAGATTTTGTGATATTTTTCGATTGTTTTCGATTGGGTATTGTTCCCTTAGCATATTGTAATGTATTCGCTCTGATTTTGGTTAGACTCGACGCGTGTGGAGGCCGATTTGAGGGGCAAAGGCGTCGCGAGCGAGGAATTTCACCTGTTCGAGGTGAGTAATACTTGTAAATGATATCCTGAGGGTTTGAAACCCCGGATTTGCACATCATAGTGCTGTATTGTGGTAACTTGCATGCCGGTATGAGCGTGGGGTAGAGCACCGTTGGGGATTGTGACTTGGTCCATCCCGGTTGTTGATTTTACTGCGTGATTGACTGAAACCTACTTGATGCTATCATGATTTGGGCTGATTGCCATGTTTTGGGCTTCGTGCCGATTATTTGATCCTTCAGGGATTGATATCACTGTTTTTGCATTACTGTGCATATTATTTGATCTCGGTCCAAGGTTTTAAATACTTTTTTGCAAACTCAGCCATCTTTCTTACATTTGAAAACTTAAATGATATTTTACTGACATTTTGAGCTAAGAACTGCTATTTTACTATTGCCCAAGGGGCTTACTTGCATTTCTGGACTGAACAAGGATCGGGCTGCGCCGCAGCAGTGTTATGTGTGCATTTCTGGACTGAGGATGGATCGGGTTGTGTGCCGCAGCGGTGTGATATTGATATTGCTCTTGGGCTGTAGGAGCCCCTCCGGAGTCTGAACCCCCACAGTGAGCGCGGGTACCCAAATGGATCGGGCTGTGCGTCGCAGCGGTCATGTGCATTGCATTGCATTCATGCATTGGTTCCTGTTTGTGCTATGTGGCATGACCTTCAGCACTTTCATATCATTGGCATTCATGCTATTTCTTGCACTGTTACCAGATACCCTGGTGTTATTTGTAATGGAGTGTTGTGCCCGAGGGGCTGACTTATGTGCGGACTTGCACTATCTGATTATGCATTCAATTGCTTGACTGTTGGGAAAAGGATATTTTCAAAAGAGGTTTTTAACTGAGCCAGATATTTTCTAAAGGATTTTCATGGAATTATTATTTTCTCAAGGGTCTTACTGTCCTATATAGCATAATGGAGTGCTTTACGTGTTTTCTTACCGCTCGGTTATTATTTACTCTTATTACTCATTGAGTTGGAGTACTCACTTTATTCCCTGCACCTCGTGTGCAGTTGCAGGTATGGTTCACCCGGTAGCGGGTTTTGAGCTGATTGAAGGTATCACTATTGTAGCGGAGTAAGGTGACCGCCAGCGTCCGCGGCACCTAAATTTTCCTTCTTTGATTTTAAATTTGATTCATGTAAATTACAGACTCTGTAGTTGTGTTCTGGCTTCTTTAGATACTCGTGGCTTGTGATACCTCGGTCTGGTTATGTTGGGTTGTAGTTAACAGTTTTTAATGCCATTAAGTTGTATTTTCTATTCATTTATGTTTATTAATTGTTAAAGAGGCGATTTGGGTTAGTTGGCTGGCCTTGTCTTCACGAGAGGCGCCATCACGATCGGGTTTTGAAATTGGGTCGTGACATGTTCACCGCAGGTGCGGTTTTATTGTTCATCGCAGATGCGGTACTGTTCACGGCATCTACGAAAAAACCAGCAATTGCCCAGAAAATTCCAGCAGCTTTTTATTTCACTAAAAATGCTCTAACTCCATCATACAAACTCGGAATTCGACAATTCTTGTTCCTTTGAGTCACAAATAATAATACAAACCTATTCCTTCAATAAAAACTAAATTTAGAGTTCACTTACTCAATGCGATACCAACTTCGCTCGTTAAACAATTAACTCATGTTTTGCGCTAATAACTCTATAACGACTTGATAAAATTAGACCAAACTTTCCGGATCACTACTATAATTCATTATCAAAATCCAAAAAGTCTCGAAATTAAATTTTGATTTATAGAACTAAAAATGGACCTTTGGATCATTACATGCTTATGCTCAAAACACCAAACTCTTCCAAAAACTCCTCCAAAACTCATCCGAGCACCATGGGATCCCAACGAAGTATACTAACAAGTCCCATAACATGACACGAACTTAGTCGATGCCTCAAATTACATTGAACAACAGTAAACATGAATCGCACCCCAATTCAAGCTTATTCAAAACTAACAAATTCCAAATTCTACATTCGATGCCGGAATCTATCAAATCAATTCTGATTGACCTCAAATTTTACACACAAGTCATAAATGATATAACGGAGTTGTTCCAATTTCCAGAATCGAATTTTGATCCCGATATCTAAAATTCAACTCCTCGGTCAAACTTTCAAAAAATCTTCTATTTTTCTAACTTTTGCCAAAATGTGTTAAATTGTCCTACGGACGTCCAAATCCAAATCCGAGCATATGCCCAAGTCCGAAATTATCATATGAAGCTATTGGAATTATCAAAATTCTATTCCGGAGTCGTTTGCTCAAAAGTCAAACTCCGGTCAACTATTTTCATTTAAGCTTCCAAAATGAGAGTTATTCTTTCATTTAAACTCTGAATCTTCCAAAAATCAAGCTCGACCACACATGCGAGTCATAATGAATATTATGAGGCTTCTCGAGGTCTTAAGCCATTGAACGAGACACTAATTCTTAAAATGACAGGTCGGGTCGTTACATTCTCCACCTCTTAAACAACGTTCGTCCTCGAACGTACTAAGAATCATTCTGGGGTTCCCAAATTGATGATTTTTTTTACTTTTACACATATATTCTCAGTTGATCTCACGTTACCGCATTCGACATAAGTCGGACCACATCATCTCAGTTGAGATTATTTCCTTTATCCAAATTTGTAAACTTCAAGACCAAATTTCTTACTATCCAAACATTTTCAAAATGGTCAAATTTTTTCACATCAACATACATTATTAGTCTTATGTCCACACACAACAATTTTTAATAGTGCTGAAATACTTCGAGATTTATGTTACATTCTCTCCCACTTAGGGCCATTCGCCCCCAAATACATAACTTAACTTATCTCTTTCTTCGTTTATCTCATTGTCCCAAATTTTTTTCTAACTCCCAAATTTTTCAAAAATTTCGGCAAAGTCTCCCCTGTAATCGGGACTATCCACCTGTCAGAGTAATACCAAAACAACTCCTTACAACACATCCACAACTCAATAAATTACCATAATGTATATACCAATAACACTAATCTCTGCATTACAGGCGTGGCATTATCATGAAGATATCTTGACATGAAACACATCATATGCATGACCTTAACCACATCTTTGGTTTTAATAGTTGTACATAATCGATTACAAAATTGCCAATTAACCTTAGGTTAGCAAAACCTCATTTCAAACCTCTACTTTACTAACAACGAGGCATGAAGACCTTATAATTCTTACACAAATTAACGATTCACATTTAACGCCACCTGGACACTCACCTCGTAGGCTAAAATTCAATAATTACAATACAATTGGCAAATTATGCACAGAGATATTTATACAAGAATTTTCAAATAAGCCTCATAGGCATGACTCCATATAAGTACTATAGTACAAAATTTTAAATTCACAAAGGGAGCATTTAAACACATTTTATTTTTTACCACAAGGACCTTGTCCTTATATAACATCCACCGCAGCTCGTAGCCCGGTTTAAATATTTCATATCGTATAAAAATGTGAGGATCTCGTCCTCAACTCTAATCACAAGTATTTTGCATATTGTGCCAACTGAGATTTTCCATTTTCCTTTCTTTCTTCTTCTAAATAAAATTCCGTCAAACAAAATAACAACATACAATGATCCCTTATACCGGTAGGGAATATAATTTACAACTGAAATCAATTATTTAGAAATTACATCAAACTCATCGAATTGATTAACAAAAGTCACTTTTGGCCTCACAACTATTTTTAGTGTCCAACACATAATGATAGACATAGATATGTTCATATAATCTCCCAACATGAGTATTCACATAGATAGATTTCAAGATTACGAACCTCACTCATGATTGGATCATATTATGAGGACTTGCCTCGATACTCAGAACCGAATCAAGTTAAGGAAATTATTACTTTATAATAACTCGAGATCGTACTTGTAATGACACCATCTAGTGTAGCGACATCAGCTATAACATAACAAGTATATTAGTGGGTCGGGCCTCCACCTCTTAGGTGCCATCTACCCGCTTTTCCTCCACCCCTAATTGGTTGTGTAAGTCGAGTAGTAACTATAATGGAGTACTTAGCACGTGTGCGCTGATGGAACAGATTTCTCCCAAGTCTAGGATAATTTCTCAGGATGTTCGTAATATCACCATATTCATAACAACCCATCCGCAGTTCTACTGCTCATACTGAGTCCGTACCGGATAACTTAAATAACCATTGCAAGAATATACATGCCACTGGCATATTAAGAGATGACTGCCCCATGCAAGTGTTGTCATTAACTTAAGCACTACGAGTATACTGAATTTGTTTCCATGACCCTGTTGATACTGAAATGTAGAATTATTAAGGACGTGGGAATATCTCAAGTCTCATCATCATCCCATTCAAATCTCAGCTCTTGATCATATTTAAGTTTTGGAAAACCTTTCAATACCATATAAATACATCTCAGGCCAAAATTGGTATAACATATGACCGCGCAATTTGATCATTGATAGTGGACTCCCCTCACTTGGCACGAAGCCATAGGTCACAACATCCGATAATCCACAATGTTAACTTTCACAGCTCATATAAGTCAACCAGACGCCATACAATAATTCACTCGGTGATCTCTTAACACATCCACATCTTCAATCTTGGCAACACGTGGTAACAATGATTGAGCAATCCTAGCTCCCTTATAACCCCTCTGTGGTACCACTGACCGTTGGTGCATAGTTATTACCGAGTGCACAATTTTATACACGAGTGGATGTAAAATAACATAAGTTATATGCTTCAAGTTGAATAAATGCCGCACGATAAGGAATGAAAGAAGTGAGGTCATCCTATTAGTTCTGTAGCCTCTCAAAGATAAGTACAAACATCTTCGTACCGATCCGCAAGACTCTACTAAATTCGCTTATGACTTGTAGTACCTATGAACCTAGAGCTCTGATACCAACTTGTCACGATCCAAAAATCCCTCCGAAGGAGTCCTGATGGCACCTAGTCTTAAGGACTAGGTACGCCTAACAATTGCGGAATAACAACAATAAATAATAACGTCTAAAATTCTTCTCCAATGAATCTTTTATACAATGACCATATTCCCAAAACCCGGTAGTATAAGTCATAAGCTTTTCTAAGAGTAGTTATACAAAATAAATACATCAATGTTCCGAACAAAAGGAACATATGGGAATAAGTACAATTGAAGGTGACTGCAGGGACCGCGAGCGCTGTAGCATGTTTACCTTGAGTCTCCACTGCAACGAACAACTACTATCGATCAAATACATGGGTCTGTACACAAAATGTACAGAAGTTTAGTATCAGCACAACCGACCCCATGTGTTAGTAAGTGCCTAGCCTAACCTCGACGAAGTAGTGACTTGGCTAGGACCAGACTACCAAATAAGCCTGTACAATATAGCATACAAAATAATAGGAAGCAGATAACAATGATGGCAACAATGATCAACCAGTGATATAATTAGCAGGCAACAAGAACACCATAAATGTTTCTCAACAAATAATAAATACAAGAGCAATCAATTAATCGAGTCGTTCAAATATAAATCTTTCGCCTATAAATTCTTCAAGTAGTAATCTCTAAGATAATATGCTTTTCAATAAATATATTTCGAATATATTTCCTTCAAATAAGTATCTTCCAAGTAAGCATCTTTCGAATATAATTCTTTCAAGTAAAGGTCACCTTGTGACGCCTCATTTCATAATCATAAATAATATAGGTCTCAGCCCACTTTCATATTTTTCATGGCACCTCGTGCCCACATATTTCTGTCTCATAATGCACAACAATATCCTTATATTACTCAGTTCATAGGTTCCATGACCCAATACAATTAAGAATTTTCAAGGAGCCTCATTCACTTAACATAAAGTAGAGTACAACTCCCAACCCAACTAGGAAATCAACAAGAAAAGATGAAGTTATTTTTAGAAATCATTTGAAAAGAAAATTCCCTTTTCAATTAAAGTACAATGTCGAATGAATTATTACCTTTAATACGAGAAATCAATAAATCAAAACATAAAAAAAATTCCTTTTTAAGTAAAGTACAACCTCAAACAGTTTAAGGAAAATTTAGCTGAGAAATCAATTGAGTTAAAAATCTAACAATTGTTGAAATTTGAAGTGTGTGTGATATATATATATAAAATATATATATATATATATATATATATATATATATATATAACAAATAGGGCGAGGTATTGTCAACACTATGGGTTACCACACAAAAGATCACAGTCGTAAAGGAATCTAAAACCATTAAAACACTTGAATTTATAACAACAATTACAATGGAGACAAAATAATCACAGAAGGAATATAGCTCAGCACAGAGATAATAACTGGGGATCTCCCAGGATATCCTCCTGTAGTCCCCAAATATAAATATGCAGGGGGATCTCCCGAGAATCTAACCCGTAGTCCCAAAGTAAAGGGGGATCTCCCGGGAATCTAACCCGTAGTCCCAAAGTAAATGTGCAGGGGGTCTACTGGGAATCTAACCCGTAGTCTCAAATTAAATGTGCAGGGGGATCTCCCGGGAATCTAACCCGTAGTCCCAAAGTAAATACACAATGCAACCAACAGAATCAACAGTTACATCACAACAGAAGGATCAGATATCACCGCAATACATATAACAACAACAAATGACAATAATACAAGGTAAGACAAGTAAATTAACTCAGGGGCTGTAAATCACGAGAAAATAGTAGAACTAGCTCAAAGGAATAACCACAGAAAAGAATACTAGCATAAAGGAAACAATTCAATATCGGGAAAACTAACACGTAGCAATGATCCCACAATATATAAGTCAATAATAAAGAAAATCAACACGAGTCAAGTAGCTATGAAAACATAACACAACAATAGTGTAACGACCCGACCGGTCATTTTGAACTCTTGCACCTGGATCGCCAGTTCTCAGGCATGACTTGTCCCGTGTATTGCATTATGACGGATGTAGATCGTTGGTTTTGGTTTTCAGGATAAATTTGGAATGAATTTGAATGAACAGTTTCAGTAGAAAGCCTTGAATTTGAAAGGTTTGAACAAGAGTTGACTTATTTGTATATGAGCTCGGATCGGAGTTTTTATGATGTTATTAGTTTTGTTGGATGACTTGTGACTTAGGAGCATGATCGGAATTGGTTTTGGAGGTCCAACATAGAACTAGGCTTGAATTGGCGAAGTTAGTATTTTGGCGAATTTTGGTTGTTAGGTGAAATTTTGATCTGAGGTTCGGAATGAGATTCTGAGAATTGCTATAGCTTCGTTAGGTGATTTGGGCTGTGTGGGCAAAATTTTAGGTCATTCAGAGGTGTTTTGGTTGGGTTTTTGATCAAATGCGTATTTCGGAAGTTTTGAAGAAACTTAGGCTTGAATCCGGTGAGAATCGATGATTTTAGTGTTGTTTGATGTGTTTTGATGATTGGAGCAAGTTTGAATGATGTTTTAGGATGGGTTGGCACTTTTGGTTGACGTCCCGGGGGCCTCGGGGTGATTTCGGATGGACATCGGGATGAATTTTGGACTTGTGAGATTGCTGGTGTTTGCTGATATTTGGTATTTCTGCATCTGCGGAAAAGGGGCGGAAGATGCGGTTTCACATATGAAAAGACTGGGTCGCAGGTGCGAGTGTTGGCTATTTGGAGAATTTCCGCAGAAGCGGATGGTTTCCGCAGGTGCGGTCTCCGCAGATGCGGTTATTAACCGCAGAAGCGGTCAGTGTTTGTAAGGGTTTTTTCGCAGAAGCGGGTAGGAATGCGCAGATGCGGTGATTGCAGAAGCGAGATTTGACCGCAAAAGAGGTCCTGGGCATATTAGTAATTTTTGCAGAAGCGGAGGAGATACCGCAGAAGCGGTGACCGCATATGCGGTAAGGAATCGCAGATGCGAAAATACCTGATCAGAGAAGGGTTTTAAAAGCTCATTTTGTTCCGCGAGCTAAGGTTTATTTCCACTATTTTTGATCGACCTTGAGAGTTTCTGGATGGAAATTGAAGGGGGTTTCGACTGGGCGTGATTGGAGGTGAGTTCTATGACCTAAATACATGATTTAATGGTAGAATTAACATAGAAATTTTTGGAAATTCATAAAAAGGGGGAAAAACTAGGGCTTGGTTTTTGGTATTTTAAAGCTGGTTTTGATGGGTCATTTGAACTCGTACTTGGGAGTTCTTTATATGTACAGACTCGTGGTCAGATAAGGAATCCGATTATGTTAAATTTTCTGATTTTCGAGAAGTGGGCCCGGGGCTCGGGTTTTGCTAATTTCGAGATTTTTAATATTTTTCGATTGTTTTCGATTGGGTATTGTTCCATTGGCATATTGTGACGCATTCGTTGTGGTTTTGATTAGATTCAACGCGCGTGGAGGCCAATTTGAGGGGAAAAGGCGTCGCGAGCTAGGAATTTCACCGGTTCAAGGTGAGTAATGATTGTAAATAATATCCTGAGAGTTTAAAACTCTGAACTGCACATCGTAGTGCTATATTGAGGTGACTTGCACGCCGAATAGAGAGTGTGGGGTAGAGAACCATTGGGGATTGTGACTTGGTCCATCCCGATTGATGATTTTACCGCGTATTTGACTAGAACTTATTTGTTATTATCATAATTTGGGCTGATTGCCAGATTTTGGGCTTAGTGCTGACTACTTGAGTCCTCCGTGGATTTTCATCACTCTTTCCTCACTATTTGATATACTACTTGAACTCAGTTCTGTTGATTATGCTGTTTTACAAACCCAACCGCTTTAATTGAATTTTTGAGACTTAACTGATATTCCACTGTTGTTTGGGCTGAGCTCTACTATTTTATTGATGCCCGAGGGGCTTATTATGTTTTCTGGACTGAGTGAGGCTTTAAGGCCTCGAATGTGATGTGAGGAGGCTTTCAGGCCTCGAGTGTGATGTGAGGAGGTTTTCAGGCCTCGAGTGTGATGTGAGAAGGCTTTCAGGCCTTATATTGATATAGCATTTGGGCTGTAAGGGGCCCCTCCGGAGTCTGTACACCCACAGTGAGCGCGGGTACCCGTGTGATATGAGAGTGAGCCCGAGGGGCTGATATTATACTGAGTGACTGATACTGAGCCCGAGGGGCTGATACTTTTCTGAGCGATTGATATTGAGCCCGAGGGGCTGGTACTGTTTTGAGATATTGCCCGAGGGGCGGACTTTTATGTGCTCATCTTGCATATTTACTTGCCTTTTTACCTGTTATACTGTGGTATTTGTGCCCGAGGGGCGGATTCTCTGTGCTTATCGGCACTAACTATTTTGAAATCCTTTCGTAACTGTTGAAAAGATCATTTTCAAAAGAGATTTAAACTGAGTCAAGATATTTCTAAAGATTTCACAGTTTCACTATTTTCTCAAAGGGTTGTACCCTGCTTCTATACAGCATGATGGTTTGCTTTACGTGATTTCTTACTGTTTAGTTGTTATTTACCTTTATTACTCACTGAGTTGGATTATTCACTTTACTCCCTGCACCTCGTGTGCAGTTGCAGGTATTTATTCTCCCAGTAGAAGGTATTGGCTATTTGGAGGCAAAGTTTTAGGAGTTTAGTAAGGTGGCTGCCAGCGTCCGCAGCACCCTTTTCTCTCTATGTTATTCATTACTCATGTTCAGCGTATTTCTAGACTTGTAAATGTAATTACATTCTTATAGATGCTCGTGACTTGTGACACCCCTGTTTGGGTTGTGTTTGGGTTGTACTTCCGCTAAGTAATGATATCGAATCATCTTTAAAACTGTTTGCTCATATTTATCTAATTTTTTTTAAAAAAAAAAGGGTAATTTGGGTTGGTTGGCTGGCCTTGTCTTCACGAGAGGCGCCATCACGATCGGAACGGGGTTTGGGTCGTGACAAATAGGATAGGCAAAAATCTTCAGTTAAGTCAAATAGGAGTCACATTAATCAGAGTATAAGACTCACGGGCATGCTTGACTCCAACGTATAGATATTCGTCACCATGCCTATACGTGTACTCGACAAATAACACATAATAATTATGACACAACTCCTAATCCCTCAAGCAAAGGTTAGACCAAAACACTTGCCTCACTTTGCAACTAATTTAGTCCACTAGTAGGCCTTTTCCTCGATTATCCAACTTTGAATGGCTCGAATCTAGCCAAAAATAATTCGACACGGTCAACAAAATTATAGAAATCGATCCCATATGAAAATATTAATTTTTCCAATAAAATTCAAAATTAACTCAAAAATTGCTCGTGGGGCTCACTTCTCAAAATCCGATGAAACTCATAAAAACCGACAATCCATTCAACCACGAGTCTAAACATACCAATTTTATCAAATTTCGATAATGAATCGACCTCCAAATCTAGGTTTTTCGTTTTTTGAAAAATTTACAATTTTTCTCCAATTTCTTCCATTTGATTCATTAATACTTGATGAAAACAACCATGGAATCATTAAATATAATCACTTTTGGATATAGAACACTTATCTCAATCCATCTGGTGAAAATCACCTCAAAAATCGCTTCAATCCGAGTTCCATAGCTCCAAAAATGAGAAAAAAACTCGGACAGCTCAATTTATACACTGTTCCAGCATTCTTGCATCCGCGGTACTGTTCACCGTAGGTGCGGTTTAACTGTTCACCACAGATGCGCTACTATTCCCCGCATCTGCGAAAAAATCAGCAATTGCCCAGAAAATTTCAGCAGCTTTTTATTTCACTAAAAATACTCTTAACTCCATCAAAAGAACTCGGAATTCAACGATTCTTGTTCCTATGAGTCACAAATAATAATACGAACCTATTCCTTCAATCGAAAATAAATTTAGAGCTCATTTACTCAATGCGATACCAACTTCGCTCGTTAAACAATTAACTCATATTTTGCGCTAAAAACTCAATAGCGACTTAATGAAATTAGATAAAACTTTCCGGATCACTCCTATAATTCATTATCAAAATCCAGAAAGTCTCGAAATTAAATTTTGATTTCTAGAACTAAAAATGGACCTTTGGATCATTACCTGCTTATGCTCAAAACACCAAACTCTTCCAAAAACTCTTCCAAAACTCATCCGAACACCATGTGATCCCAACGAAGTATACTAATAAGTCCCATAACACGACACGAACTTAGTCGATGCCTCAAATTACATTGAACAACACTAAAATATGAATCGCACCCTAATTCACGCTTATTCAAAACAAACAAATTCCAAATTCTACATTCAATGCCAGAACCTATCAAATCAATTCTGATTGACCTCAAATTTTACACACAAGTCATAAATGACATAACGGAGCTGTTTCAATTTCCAGAATTGAATTTTGATCCTGATATCAAAAAGTCAACTCCTCAGTCAAACTTTTCAAAAATCTTCTATTTTTTCAACTTTTGCCAAAATGTGTTAAATTGTCCTACGGACTTCCCAATTCAAATACGAGCATATGCCCAAGTCCAAAATTACCATATGAAGCTATTGGAGTTATAAAAATTCTATTCCGGAGTCATTTTCTTTAAAGTCAAACTCCGGTCAACTCTTTTCATTTAAGCTTTCAAAATTTCATTTAAATTCCGAATCTTCCAAAAAATAAGCTCGACCACACATGCGGGACATAATGCATACTATGAGGCTTCTCGAGGTCTTAAGCCATTGAACGAGATGCTAATTCTTAAAATGACAGGTCGGGTCGTTACAATCAACTATAAGAATATTCTCATACATTAATAAAAATAATAACTAGAAGGTTAAGGAACAATTTGTGGGAAAATTTTGAAAGCCCGATGTCTAAAAATTTCAAAAAGTATCCAAACATGCATACAAGAGAAATTCGTCACAAAGTACTAAATCATATTAATGATAGTCTTCATTCAATGGGTCGTGATATCAATGAATTTGAACTAACTCAGGGCAAAATTCAACCATCTGTAACGGCCAAAGAAGCTAAAGATGTACATTTTGAAAAGAGTATTATTGTTAATGAACAAGATCTACTATTACCATATAAACTAAACATTGAACAAAGAAGAGCTTATAATGTAATCCTTGATACAATATTCTCTAATAAACCCGGAGCATTCTTCATTGATGGTCCAGGCGGAACTGGAAAAATGCCTTTTATATTGTGCCTTATTAGCTACAGTGAGACATAGAGGATTTATAGCATTAGCGACGGCGAGTTTAGGTATTGTTGCTTCACTTCTTCCTGGAGGCCGAACTGCTTATTCCCGATATAAATTACCTATTAATGTTGATGGAAATTTCAGTTGCAATATTAGTAAACAAAGTTCACCGGCATCATTGATTTGAGATGCAAAACTAATAGTATGGGACAAAATTTCAATGGCGAAAAAAGAAATAATTGAAGCATTAGATTTTCTCCTTACAGATTTAATGGAAACAACTATGTTGTTCGGTGGAAAGGTTGTTGTATTCAAAGGGGATTTTAGACAAACTCTTCCCGTTGTTCGTGGTGGAGAAAGAGAAGATTTTGTTAGTGAAAGCTTACTATGTTTTGAAATTTGGCATCAACTTAAAAAACTACAATTGTCCGAAAACATGCGTGCGAAAACAAACCCAGCTTGTTGTGTGTAACGACCCGACTGGTCGTTTTGAGTACTAGCACTCTGTTCAGCAGTCGGAGGCCATGAACAGCTTCATTTCAGGTATTATGACTTGTACGCATGGTCGGAATTGAATTTCGAGAAGTCCAGAGTTGAATTGGGAAGAGAAGTCTCATTTAGGAAGCTTAAAGTTGAAAGAATGAGCTAGGATTGGAATTTTGAGTAAACGACTTTGGAATTGGGATCTGAAGGTTCCAGCAGGTTTGTATGATAATTTTGGACGTGGGCATATGCCCGGAGTGGGTTTTGGATAACCCTGGAGCGTTTTGACGCCTATTGTGGAAGTTAGTATTTCAGAAGAAATTTCATAAGTTTGGTTTGAAGTGCATTTCGGTGTTATCAAAATCCGATTGGAATTCTGAGACTGTGAATAGCTCCGCATAGTGATTCTGGAATTGGGGGCGCGATCGGATGTGAATTCGGAGGTCCATAGACCATTATAAGCCATTTGGCTAAAGATAGAAAGTTGAAGGTTTTTGGAGAGTTTGACCGGGAGGTTGACTTTTTGATATCGGGGTCGAAATCAAATTTCGGAAGTTGGAAAAGGTCCGTAATGTCAAATATGACTTGTGTGCAAAATTTGAAGTTAATCGGACGTGATATGATAGGTTCCGGCATCGGAAATAGAAGTTGGAAACTTCAAAGTTCATAAAGCTTGAATTGAGGTGTAATTCGTGATTTTGGTGTTGTTTGATATGATTTGAGGCCTCGAGCAGGTCCGTAATGTGTTTTGGAATTGGTTGGTATGATTGGTTTGGGTCCCGGGGGCCTCGGGTGGATTCCGCGTGATTAACGGATCGAAATTTGGAAATTTGGAAGGCTGAGTGTGCTGCTTCTGTCATAACCGCATCTGCGGTTCCTGGACCGCAGAAGCGGGACCGCAGAGGCGGTCTGAGGCCCGCAGGAGCGAAAAGGTGGGGCATGAGGAAGAGCCGCAAAAGCGGCGCGTATTCCGCAGAAGCGGAAAGAGGGTCAGGCCCAGGTGGCCTTAAAAGCGGCTTTTTGGTCGCTTAAGAGGAACCGCTGATGCGGTTTAGCTTCAACTGAAGCGAAGATGGGCTGAAGCCAGGGACCGCAAAAGTGGATCATTTTCCACTGAAGCGGGTTTTGCAGAAGCGGTATTTTTCCGCAGAAGCGGAAATCCCTGGATGGCAGAATGTCATTTTAAAGGTCGGATTTGGTTCATTTCACTCATTTTCTTTACTTCATTCGGCGATTTTGGAGGGTTCAAAGAAGGGTCTTCATCAAAAACATTAAGGTACGTTATCCCTGCCTATTATAAGCTAAATACGTTGATTTTGTATGAGATTAAGCATGGATATTAGTGTAAATATTGGGGTTTGGTTGGAAACCTAGAAGATTATAACCTTGGATTTTAGCCATGATTTTGAGTATGGAATTAGGAGAAAATTATATATTTGAGTTCCTAAGGTCATGGGTAACCTTTATCTTTGAAAAATTTCGGATTCCGGGCATGTGGGCCCGAGGGCATATTGGTCAACTTTTCGTTCGGGGTTAAGAATTGTTGTAAATTGAGTTGTAAGGTATAGTTGAGTATATATTAAGGGATTTGTATGATCATTGGCTAGTTTCGGGGCGTTGTGCATTGGTTCAAGCCTTCGGAAGGATGTAGAATGTCAGTGGCAGGTCTTCGGAGCGAGGTCAGTCTCCTTTCTAATTCTGTGAGGGGGAATTTACCCCATAGGTGAAGTGAATGATTAAGTGCTCCTATTTGTGGGGGCTACGTACGCACGAGGTGACGAGAGTCCGTGCGTAGCTACTATTATGCTATTGTCCGGGTAGTTAGGACCCATCAGCATGTTATACTTGAATTAAATTATGAACCCATCGATGACTTGAATTGTTTAAAACACCTTTGATTAGTAAACAAATTTAAAAGAGATTAAACATCATTCCTGAATTGTTAAACATAGAATTGGCTTATCTGGGTAATTATTCCTTGATAAAATTCTAATTGGCTATCTGAGCATGTATATTATGTGTACCGCGTCGCATGGATGATTCGCGAGCGGGGTAATAGATTACATTAAATTAATAATTGGATTTTCTAAAAGACTTAAGCTTCGTTTTTCTCAAATTAATAAAGAGAATTGACCTTTCCTGGATATTTTCTCCATGTTGACTTCCTGACTGTTTATCTGTCTGTGTGTGTTTATTTTGGAACGGGCCGAACGCCTCGGTAGATTAATAGATGCATTATAGGCGCGCCGTCGACCCTCGGTAAGTGCACATTTATTATTGTTGGATCGGGTCGTCGCCTCGGTATGATTTGCGCATGCTTATATTGCTGCCTGGATTTATTTAAGCTGTTACATGCCTCACTATGGCTCGAGATCATATTGTTAATAATGAAAAGAAACCTTGGAAATTTCCTATGAAGGAATTACGTGTTTACTTGTTTCCTCTATTTGGATAAAATTCATGTTAGATAATAAATCCACTGTTGATATGTATATTGAGAATAAATAACCGTTGGAGAGTGTGTTAAAGTTGACCATCTCTTCTCTACCCCTTCGGGATTAGTCGGGACACTCACTGAGTACACGTTGATTATGTACTCATACTACACTTCTGTGCATTTTTGTTGCACAGGTATATATACACCTCTAGCAGCCTATGGGGCGTAGCAGCATGGATGACGCTGGGACTAGGAGAGTTGCTTCATTCGAGATGGCCGCAGCTAGAGTAGTCCCATCCTTTGTACTGTATTTACTTTCCGTCCATTGTATTCCGGACGGATGTTGTATGTTATTTCTCCGGTCAGTAGATGCTCATGCACTTGTGACTCCGGGTTCTGGGATGGTTCGAAGTATTGTATTAATTGCTTAGCTTTTAAATTAAATTCAAAAATATATTCTTTAAAATTTCTAAATAATGAAGGAAAAATCCTGTATTTCAAATGTGTTAAACGAGATTTAATTTAGTATTTGACTTGGCTGGCCTGACAGCAGTGTCTGGCGCCACCACGACCCTTAGTGGATTTTGGGTCGTGACAACATGGTATCAGAGCAATAGGTTCCCGTCGGTCTCACGAGTCATGAGCAAGTGTAGTAGGGTCTCGCGGATCGGTACAGAGACGTCTGTACTTATCCTCGGGAGGCTGTAGGACTGTTAGGAGTACTTCCTTTCTTGATTTCTTTATCGTGCGGTTCTATTCCTTTGAGGTTTATGCCTTTGATTCCTTTCCACTCAATCTTGCGCGACGCGAGCGCTTGTCATAAATCAAAATTGAAGAATTGTAATGGCACTACAAGTGTGGTGCGGGATGATTCACCCGGTATAGTTGATTGGACTATCATAGTCACATTATGGAGGGATATTCCATTGTTTTAGCTCCGTAACAGATCTTTTGAAGGCCTTGAGGCTAGGCACAGGTTGCCATGATGCTCATGAGCGATTTTTCCGCAGTGTTGTTGTGATGGTAGGGTGTTTTCCTACGTGTCGAGGCAGTGAATGGATTTAAGGGAGGGTTACTCAGTGTGTAATCAACAGGATTCAGTATTTTATTCCCGGCAAGGGAAAGTCAATCGAACCAAGGATGGTCAGAT
>MU715876.1:88324-123799 GCA_026770625.1 Nicotiana glauca | reverse complement strand
ACTCCCGGATCAAAATATCACCTATCAACCGGAAATCGCCAAAATACTAACTTCGCCAAAATAGGCTAACTTCTTCACCGGACCTCCAAAATTACTTCTGATTGCGCTCCTAAGTCTTAAATCATCACCCGGAGCTAACCGAATCATCGAAATTTAATTCCGAGCCCTCTAACTCACAAGTCAACATCCGATTGATTTTTCCAATTTAAGTCTTCTTAAAAGAGACTAAGTGTCTCATTTCTTAATAAAATTACTCCCATTAAATTCTAACGCACCCAATACCGATAATGAAACATAAAGCAACACAATAAGGGGAAAATGGGGTGGTAACTTACGTGACAACGGGTCGGGTCGTCACACCTATGGGACTATGTTATGCGCAAGATAGACGTTGATTCCATAAGCGAGAATGAAGCACCTTCAAAGATTGCTAGGCAAATCACTGATTCGGAGGCAAAGATGCAGATAATTTTAGAATAGCTTTAGGTTAATTTTGTTTTTTGAGTGTAGTTTCAAGAAGGATACTGATTTAAGTAGTTTTGGGTGTAGATGCTATTTAGTTTGAAAAATTAATCACTTATAGCAACAGTGTTCGTGTATGACACTTGCAACTTTTCAATTACAGTTTCACTGGTTTGTTCATAAGTATTCCTGCTCATTCTTCACTTTATCTTATAGGAGTCAAGTATGTATTAATACCAAGTTTGCTTGAACAAGTTTTAGTTAATGAACATGTTAATGACAAAGTCTGAAACTTTATGTATGCTGATGGTAGTTTATCTAAAATAATTGGACTGCATTTTTTGGTTGTATTCAGTTGTATTCAATGAAATTCAGCTGCATCCATTTAGATATATCTTTCAGTATTAGCTAGTTGTATTTAAGTGTATTATTCAGTATTAGCTAGTTGTAATTAAATGTATTATTCAGATGTAATTGTATTAAAATGTATTATTCAGTTGTATTCAATTGTTTTCAGCTGCATTCATTCAGCTATATCTTTCAAGTTCAGATAATACATATTAAAGAACACAATATCAAATGTAATAAGCAGGCTATACGTAGTCAGACGTATTCAAATGTACTCAATTTTATTTAAGTGTATTATTCAGTATAAGCTAGTTGTATTTAAATGTATCATTCATTTTAATTCCGTTGTATTAAAATGTATTACTCAGTTGTATTCAATTGTATTCAGCTGCATCCATTCAGATATATCTTTCAAGTTCAGATAATACATATTAAAGAACACAACATCAGATGTATTAAGCAGGTTGTACGCAGTTATATGTATTCAAATGTACCCAATTTTATTTAAGTGTATTATTCAGTATTAGCTAGTTGTATTTAACTGTATCATTCAGATGAATTCAGTTGTATTAAAATGTATTACTCAGTTGTATGTAGTTGTATTTAATTGTATTCAAAAATATTCAACTATACTCAGTTACACTCAACTATATACTTCATATATATTTATATGTATAAAAATACTTCAACTATATGTATTCAGAAAATATTAACGAAAGTCATTCCAAAATATATTACTTGACAAAGAGAATTTATTATAGCTGATAATGTCATCATAAGTTTTAACAAATCGTTGAACCACCAATACATGTCAGAATACAACTATTTATTACGTGGAGCATTTCTACACATTCGCTTGTTATGTCCTCCCTGCCCACATATACTACATGAGTGTTGATTTTTCGGCTGCAGCAATTCATTTAAAGTTTTATCATTGTGTATTTTCATTGGCGTGCGATTTCCTTCTACATTGTATTTTATTTTAATGGTCTTTGAGCTCAAATCTATACCCAGTTGATTAGAAATTGAAGCAACTAGATCATTAAAGGAGGCATACTCCTTAATTGTATTCCCTCAATTGAAAAGTCGATGTAATTGCCCTCATCGTTCCACTTGCCAGAATGACGCAACAAAATTGTTAAACTTGCCATATGTATAGAAGAGTTATACCTTCTTTTACATATAATTTGTATCAATCGAAAAGAAGGAGAAGAGAATGGCAGAATATCGATCAGCTGTTACTCTATTTTTTTGCTTTTTTCACGTTTTTGGGTTTCTTTCTTTGAGAAGAATACAAATTATGAGGTATCTTTTAAGTTTGTTGAGTAAAATTAGGGAAATATCATTTGATTTGATTTCCTACCATTTTTAACAAGTTTAACCTTCTAGATTTTGTGCAGATATGTTACTGTATTTAACGTTAATGGCACTTGAATACAGGTAAATACATATCAGAATTAGCTGGCGTTCCTGTTTTTACGCCTATTTTTTATTGTATTATTAAATACAACAGCTTAAAAACATGAAATATATTGTATAAAAATTTAAAAGATATCAATAACACGTAATATAGCAAAGAGTATCTATAAATGGCTAATTAGGGCTCAAAGATGATGCTTTGTGAAAAATTCTCATAAAAGATTGATGTCAAGCCCAGTTCATGATTGACACCAGCCAATTCAATACCAATTAGAGAGGCCATTTCCCAATAACCAATCAGATCAAATTAGAACAAAAATCACCCATCTCATTCCACTATTGAAATGGTAAAGGGGGCATCATCTTTCTCTTTTTTCCTTTTTACGAATTTCCATATGGAAATATAGGACTTGTACGTCAAATTCAGCAAAAATACTTAATTGGATATATCAGATAGAGCAAAAAAAAAATTCAATCTTGATTAAAGACTGAGCAGAAACAATAGGAAGCCAGAGAGAAACACCCAAAATAGAGCCAAAACAAATTAATCTTGATCAAGGGCGTAGCAAAGAATTACGCCCTCAATTGGAGCAAAAATGCCACTCAACTTTCAGAAATGGTCTATCCATGCCATCCGTTAAAAAATGCTCATTTCATGCCACTGTCGTTACACATTTGGCTCATTCACACCATTATTGACTAATGACAGTGGCATGGATGGGCCAAATAAAAATTGAGCCGTTAATCAATAATGGCATGGATGGGCCAAATGTGTAACGACAGTGGCATGAAATGAGCATTTTTTTAACGGACGACATGGATAGACCATTTCTGAAAGTTGAGTGGCATTTTTAGGCCTTTTCCAAATATATAATGGATCTCTGTCACGACCCCAACCCCGGTCATGATGGCGCCCAACACACTGCTAGGCAAACCCGACATTTCAACAACATTTCCCAACTTAAACGGATCATAGATGCAAAGAACATGTAATAATTACTAAGCTATTTTATCAAAAGTCTGGAAATAACGATGAAATTGTGACGATCCGGCCCGTCGTCTCATGTGTTATTACTCCGTTTCCCCCAATTCATGCTTCTTCATGTTTCATTATCGGTATGTGGTGTGTTAGAGTTGATTTGGATTGATTTTGATAAGAAATGAGGCACTTAGTCTCTTTAACGAAAGGGTAGTTTAAAAAAGTCAACCGGATGTTGACTTGTGAGTTAGAGGGCTCGGAATTTATTTTCGATGATTTGGTTATCTTCGGGGGATAATTTGTGACTTAGGAGTGCGATCGGAATTAGATTTGGAGGTCCGGTGTAGAATTAGGCTTGAATTGACGAAGTTTGAATTTTGGCGGATTCCGGTTGATAGGTGAGATTTTGATCCGGGGGGCGGAATGGAATTCTGAGAGTTGCAGTAGCTCCGTTAGGTAATTTTGGATGTGCGGGTAAAATTTCAGGTCATTTGGAGGTGTTTTGGTTGGGTTTTTGATCGAATGTGAGTTTCGAAAGAATTTGATAAACTTAGGCTTGAATCCGTGGTGAATTGATGGTTTTTGTGTTGTTTGATGTGTTTTGATGATTGGAACAAGTTTGTATAATGTTTTGGGGTATGTTGGTGTTTTTAGTTGAGGTCCCGAGGGCCTCGGGGTGATTTCAGGTGGTTAAACGGACCAAATTTGGCCTTAAAAGATAGCAGATTTTCAGCTGTTGGTGTTGCAGAGGAATGCTCTTCGCGTTCGCGTAGGTGATGTCGCGAATGCGTAGAGGTAATGTGAGGGCAGGCAAAGTTGGCAATTCGCGTTCGCATTTAACGGCTCGCGTTCGAGGAAGGTCGCCTGGCGGTGCTTCGCGTTCGCGTAGGGTCTAGGGCCTGGAGCTTCGCGTTCGCGGTTGTGCAGGCGCGTTCACGAAGAGGAAATTTTGGGTGAGTGGAATTTGGTCAGCGCGAACGCGAGAGGACCCTCGCGTTCGCATAGAAGGAATTACATCTGGACAGAAGGCTTTTTAATGAAATTTCATCCGCGAGACTATTCATTTTTCCTCCATTTTTGAACACCTTGGGAGCTTTTTGGTAGAGATTGAAGGGGGTTTCAACGGAAATTGATTGGAGGTGAGTCTCGTGACTTAGAAACATCATTTTTTTCTGAAGAATCAACCTTAAATTCTTGGAAATTTGGGTAAAAATTGAAAGAACTAGGGCTTGGTTTTTGAAATGAAAATTTGGGATTTGATGGCCCATTTGAGCTGCGATTTTGATAAATTTTATATGTATAGACTCGTGGCGAGATGAGGAACATTTTGGTGTAAAATTTTCTGGATTTCGAGAAGTGGGCTCAGGGCTCGGGTTTTGCTAATTTCGTGATTTTCGATATTTTTCGAGTCTTTACGATTGGGTTATATTCCCTTAGCCTATTGTAATGTATTTGTTGTGGTTTTGGCCAGATTCGACGCACGAGGAGGTCGATTTGCGAGGGAAGCGCAAGGCGAGCTAGGATTTCGGTCGGCTTGAGGTGAGCAATGGTTATGAATGATGTACTGAGGGTTTGAGACCCCGTATTTGCACTATGTAGTGCTATGTTAAGATGAGATATGCGCCGTATGATGAGCGTGGTGATGTTACTGCTAGGGATTTGGACTCGGTCCATCCCGATTGATGACTCTACTGTACTTTGACTAATATTGAGCTTATATCCGTATAGTTTGGGCTAGTTGCCGTGTTTGGGGCCTTGTGCCGACCTATAGAACCTTAGGGAGCATGTTGAGCTAATTGACCTCACTTTACCAGTTGAAAACATACTCTCAGTCATATCATTAACTGTAAACATAAAATGAACCGGCCTTAGCAATTTGCACTCTAAATGAAAAATACCTGGGGTTGAAAACCCAGTCTTAGCTGAGTGGGCCCGAGAGGCCAAGTCTATTTTGACTGAGAGGGGTCAAGGACCCCATAGTGAGGGTATTTGATATACACCGGATCGGACTGCACGCCGCAGTAGTATATTATATGGATCGGATTGCATGCCGCATTAGTATATCATATGGATCGGACTGTACGCCGCAGTGATATATTATATGGATCGGACTGCACGCCGCAGTGATATATTATATGGATCGGACTGCACGCCGCAGTGATATATTATGTGGATCGGACTGCACGCCGCAGTATTTCAGCGCTTGGGCTGTAGGAGCCCCTCCGGAGTTTGCACACACCCCCAGTGAGCGCAGTCGACTATTACTATTGGATCGGGCTGCGCGCCGCAACATTATACACTATAATTGGATCGGGCTGCACGCAGCATCAGTATTATGTATGGATCGGGCTGCGCGCCGCAGCAGTATTGGTAAATTGTCGGACTGTAGGATATTTTCACCAGTTTTCCTTGGTTAGCTGACCTTTTACTGCCTTTACTGTTGGTTATAGAACTGTGTAGTGTTCTTACCGGATTTCTTACTTTCAGTTGTTAGTTATTGCTATTACTCACTGAGTTGGAGTACTCACTTTACTCCCTGCACCTTGTGCGCAGATACAGGGATCCCGAAGGCATAGCTGAGGTTATTGCTGCTGCCTAGTTCAGTTGTCGGAGTCATCGAGGTAGCTGCTAGCGTCCGCAGGACCCGATTTCTCCTCTTGTCCTTTTCTTTTACTCCCGCACCTAGACTTTCTTATGTATAGGATGTTGTTCAGTTGTATCTAGAGGCTCTGACTTGTGACGCCAGATCTGATATGGGCTGTTTTGATATTTTTGTGGTTTTCGCACAATTTTTATTACTATCACAGACTGAGATTTTGCTTAATTGATATTTTAAATTTAATAACTGATAAGAAGCTTTGTAACTTGGGTTTGAGAATGTTCTAAAGGTCGGGCTTGCCTAACAAGGTGTTGGGCGCCATCACGATCGAGGTTTGGGTCGTGACAAGTTGGTATCAGAGCATAAGGTTACTAGGTCTCACGAGTCATGAGCAGGTTTAGTATAGTCTCGCAGATCGGTACGGAGACGTCTGTATTTATCCTCAAGAGGCTACAGAACTTTTAGGAAAACTTCACTTTCTTGGAATTCTTATCGTGCGTACTTGATTCAGCTTGAGATATAACTCTTGAAAATTCCTTCCACACGTCTGCATGCGCACGTGAGCGCTTAGTAATATATATGCCTTGATGGCTTGTGATTCCCCGATCGACGGGGGCGAGATGTAATCTCCGTGAGTTTGATGTTGGGCCAGTCTGGAGGACTTGAGGCCGGATCTTTGCTTATGGCTTGAGCACCAAGGTGCTAATTTTGTGAGCTGGTGTTATGAACTTATATGTTCAGTAGTGTCCCTAATTGTGGGAATGGCGGTTGGATAGCTGTGAAATGAGTATGTGGTACTGTGTAATATTTCTATATGACTTGGTAATGACGAAGGAGTCTGCAGGATAGTAGATGGACTGTTAAGTGATTCGATTCCTATTGTGGCTTGATTTGTAGTCCAAATTATGGGCACGTGAAGAATATTTTCGTATCTTCTAGTTGAGAAGTAAAGTACATTACGTGTGGCGATATGAGTTCAGACTCAGGAATACTAAACTGAGGCGAAGCAGGTGGGTTATCTCCTGTGGAGTGTTCTTAAGGGGTACAATTCTTATGTATATTATTAGAAGATCGCATGTGTAATTGAAGGGTTCGTGTTGGAATTGGGAAATTTGGATCACTTTAGAGAGTGGATTCAGCTGATGTGGGGATGAATGCGAGGTTTGTAGAGGATTTCAGTATCCGAGGATCTGTATTTTCATAAACTAGTAGATGATTTAAGTTTAATCTCACTATAATAGTGTGGCATCATTAGAGTAGAAGTATTATGGGTTATTAAATGTGTCCTGATAGATGGCTTCGAGTCAAGTTGGGGAGGTTGCTGTTGATTAGCTGATTGCACGGTTAGGTGCTATGTTGGTTCCTTTTTGAGGTATTCTGGGATGTGTTTCTGGAAACATTTGAGAGAGTAGTCAGCAGGTTGTGGCTCCTATCAGTATGGTCTGATGCTTGGGTCTCGTGCGGTAAGCCTGGATTGAGGAATTGAGGTACTACGACAAGGGGAATATCAAGTTGAAGATGAATCAGAAGAAATTCAGATAAATGGAGTAGCTTGATAATGGACCGGATCGGCATGGTATGGGTACGATTAATTCTTGGTGTGTATTCGCGGTAATGAGTTAGCACATGTAATTTTGCAGCAATGCTCTGGGTTTTGACGACTTGCTTAGCGTGATTTGGTTAGAAGGATTCAGTCATGGCAGTTTAGTTTGTGCAAATGAAATTGGGAGAGTTCTTGTTGATTGCTGCCGTGGTAGAAGAGGTGCATCTTCTCCGAATATGAGAGGCATGAGAGGTGCAAGGATTTTCTTCTAGATGAGATCTATGGAAGCTCGTGATTAGATAAGTTTCAGTTTAGGTCAGAAGGGAAATTCATAAAGCACTTAGGAAGCGGGTAGCCTCAGATAATCAAGGAAAATGATACGGTTGTTTGAAAGTGATCCAACGAGAGTATATATTTCAGAGAAAGGG
This sequence comes from Nicotiana glauca, assembly GCA_026770625.1. Classification (NCBI taxonomy): domain Eukaryota; kingdom Viridiplantae; phylum Streptophyta; class Magnoliopsida; order Solanales; family Solanaceae; genus Nicotiana; species Nicotiana glauca. Next base: position 116,021 of record MU715876.1, on the reverse strand, counting down.
TAATGTGATTAAGTGATGGTACTTCAGTGGTGTTGCGGCACTTTCTTGTTAGATCGACTGGTGATATTCGGGTTGTCTTGGTGGCTTAGGGAGATTTTGGAGTACGTATTGTGGAATTATTGGATATCTAGCTGTGGCATGTGTTCGGACGGCAAAATTGGGATCAAATATGATGATTCGTGTTCTATGTGGGATTGGAGGCGGAATTCCTCATACTCGGGCTATTTGCGATGGTGGATCATGTGTATCGGCACCGTGTGACGAATATTGAGATTTGGAAGCCCGAGTGGATCTTTCTTTGCTTGGTATATTAGATTCTAAATATGACATTGGGGTGTAGACTGGTTGTCTCAGTGTTGGGTCATTCTAGACTATTGTGCTATGGGTTATGTCAGAAAAATGCCACAGGTTGCGTGGCGGGATGCATCGGATTATGTTCTAGCAGAGTAGTTGTATCTCCAAAGACCAGCGAACGGCTGGTAAGGATTTCTTTCCTTAATTGGGCCTTTGTGATGGATGTCAGTATAGAGGTTTCTACCATTGATCCAGTTCCGGTATTGAGGGACTTTTCGGATGCGTGTTCCAGTTTGAGTTGGCTCGGTTGGCTCCGAATTGTATTGTCGAGGGGTAGGTTGACTCGACCATTGTTGAGCTTATCAGTGATCTGGAGAGATCTATGAGCTGTTTTCCACGTTGCGAGACATTATGATTTACGGACTATGGGCACATATGGTGCGGTGCTATCGGGATTCATAGTGGAAGTTGAGAGGAAAACCTCAGTTGCACTTGAGTTTTGTAGCTTATAACGCTATATGTAGTATTGTATGCACTCAGTATGCTTACGACCGGTACTCGGTATATTGTTATAATGAGCAAATTTGGCTCGATGTGCATCTCCTTATGTGAGATATATATATATATATAGATCGAGTGGCACGCCGCCATGAGTATGTGTGGATCGGATGGCACGCCGCCATGAGTATGTGTGGACCGGGTGGCACACCGCCATGGGTATGTTATCTGGATCGGGTTGCACGCCGCAACAGTGTGATGTTGAGAATAGTTTTCCATATGTTACTTGGTATGTCTTGCTTCCTGGTTTCTGAGGAAAGTCCGTATTGAGTGTTGCTCGGCGAATGGTGCATCGGTTGTGTCCTTTCAGGATTGAATGGTGTATATTACTTGCTTCACCGTGGGTGTGATGTGTTGCTTGGTTTCAGACATCAATCGGTACATGGCTGTCTATTTTGAGCATAGCGACTTGAGGTGCTTCATGTGTAACAGTGTTTGGATAAGATCGCGCATTGTACGGGGCTACGTGGAGATTAGACCCTCCGGGGTAGGTTCATGTATTCTATTTCTATGATGTGGGACGGGGTCCCAGCCATGTGTGTGATGGTACTAAGGAGTTTGAGTTACAGCTCTTTTGTTGGAGTCAATTGTCATGATTTGAGTATGTTCAGACCGCCCATCATTGGTGCGTGGATTATGCAAGTTGTGGCTTAGGCCTGTGATAAGGTGTCATATCATCAGAGTGGTGCGTTGAATTCGAGGTGATCGTTGGAGTAATTAATGAATGCGAACAGATGTGATTTCAGTTGATTAGAGGGTTTATATCGAGGTTTGGCCTGGAAATTTGCTGTGGTATTAGTCAAAAGGGAAGAAATCTTCATGAATGATTGGTCTGAGAAATGGTTATGGTTTACTGCGTGTTTCATCATCATTGGTAGGATATGAAAGTGTCGGAGTGAAACTTTAGCTAATAAGAGGTTTTCTATCGGTATTTGGTTGTTGTGAGTAACCACAATGAATAGAAGTTATCATTTCGAGTGCTTGGATTATGAGGTATATTGTATGATTTAATTGAGGTTGCAAGTATGGGTTATTACAGCTGGTTCGGGACAATTCCAAGTATAGGTGTGAGGTTTTGATCGTATTGATGGTTTCAGAAGTGAAAAGGTAGCTCTGTGGATTATGGGCTCTCAAGACTGGATTGGGTAATTTCAATTGTGTTGTATTATCGGGCCTATGTGAGATAGGGTGACGTGGGATCACCCCGGGTATATGCTTGGTAAGGTCATTTAGCTATTGGTTGGCTTCTAGGACAACTCTGGGTACGCTCGAGGACGAGCATTTGTTTAAGTTGGGGAAGATGTGACGACCCGGCCTGTCGTCTCATGAGTTATTGCTCTGTTTCCCCCATTTCATGCTTCTTCATGTTTCGTTATCGGTATGTGGTGTGTTAGAGTTGATTTGGACTGATTTTGATAAGAAATGAGGCACTTAGTCTCTTTAAGGAAAGGGTAGTTTCGAAAAGTCAACCGGATGTTGACTTGTGAGTTAGAGGGCTCGGAATGTATTTCCGATGATTTGGTTAGCTTCGGGGGATGATTTGTGACTTAGGAGTGCGATCGGAATTTGATTTGGAGGTCCGGTGTAGAATTAGGCTTGAATTGGCGAAGTTTGAATTTTGGTGGATTCCGGTTGATAGGTGAGATTTTGATCCGGGGGTCGGAATGGAATTCCGATAGTTGCAGTAGCTCCGTTAGGTGATTTTGGATGTGCGGGTAAAATTTCAAGTCATTTGGAGGTGTTTTGGTCAGGTTTTTTATCGAATGTGAGTTTCGGAAGAATTTGATAAACTTAGGCTTGAATCCGTGGTGAATTGATGGTTTTTGTGTTGTTTGACGTGTTTTGATGATTGGAACAAGTTCGGATGATGTTTTGGGGTATGTTGGTGTTTTTGATTGAGGTCCCGAGGGCCTCGGGGTGATTTCGGGTGGTTAAATGGACCAAATTTGGCCTTAAAAGATAGCAGATTTTCAGCTGTTGGTGTTGCAGAGGAATTCTCTTCGCGTTCGCGCCGGTGATGTCGCGAACGCGTAGAGGAAATGTGAGTGCAGGCAAAGTTGGCCTTCGCATTCGCGTTTAACGGCTCGCGTTCGCGGAAGGTCTCCTGGCGGTGCTTCGCGTTCGCGTAGGTAGAGACGCGTTCGCGTAGGGTCTCGGGCCTGGAGCTTCGCGTTCGCGGTTGTTCAGGCGGGTTCGCGAAGAGGAAATTTTGGTCGAGTAGAATTTGGTCATCGCAAACGCGATAGGACCCTCGCGTTCGCATAGAAGGAATTACATCTGGACAGAAGGCTTTTTAATGAAATTTCATCCGCGAGCCTATTCATTTTTCCTCCATTTTTGAACACCTTGGGAGCTTTTTGGTAGAGATTGAAGGGGGTTTCAACGGAAATTGATTGGAGGTGAGTCTCGTGACTTAGAAACATCATTTTTTTCTGAAGAATCAACCTTAAATTCTTGGAAATTTGGGTAAAAATTGGAAGAACTAGGGCTTGGTTTTTTAAATGAAAATTTGGGATTTGATGGCCCATTCGAGCTCCAATTTTGATGAATTTAATATGTATAGACTCGTGGCGAGATGAGGAACATTTTGGTGTAAAATTTTCTGGATTTCGAGAAGTGGGCCCAGGGCTCGAGTTTTGCTAATTTCGCAATTTTCGAGTCTTTTCGATTGGGTTATAATCCCTTAGCCTATTGTAATGTATTCGTTGTGGTTTTGGCCAGATTCGACGCCGAGGAGGTCGATTTGCGAGGGAAGCGCAAGGCGAGCTAGGATTTCGGCCGGCTTGCGGTGAGTTATGGTTATGAATGATGTACTGAGGGTTTGAGACCCCTTATTTGCACTATGTAGTGCTATGTTAAGATGAGATATGCGTCGTACGATGAGCGTGCTGATGTTACTGCTAGGGATTTGGACTCGGTCCATCCCGATTGATGACTCTACTATACTTTGACTGATATTGAGCTTATATCCGTATAGTTTGGGCTAGTTGCCGTGTTTGGGGACTTGTGCCGACCTGTAGAACCTTAGGGAGCATGTTGAGCTAATTGACCTCACTTTACCAGTTGAAAACATACTCTCAGTCATATCCTTAACTGTAAACATAAAATGAACCGGCCTTAGCAATTTGCACTCTAAATGAAAAATACCTGGGGTTGAAAACCCTGTCTTAGCTGAGTGGGCCCGAGAGGCCAAGTATATATGGACTGAGAGGGGTCAAGGACCCCATAGTGAGGGTATTTGATATACATCGGATTGGACTGCACGCCGCAGTAGTATATTATATGGATCGGACTGCACGCCGCAGTAGTATATCATATGGATCGGACTGCACGCCGCAGTGATATATTATATGGATTGGACTGCACGCTACAATGATATATTATATGGATCGGACTGCATGTCGCAGTGATATATTATGTAGATCGGACTGCACGCCGCAGTATTTCAGCGCTTGGGCTGTAGGAGCCCCTCCAGAGTCTGCACACACCCCCAGTGAGCGCAGTCGACTATTACTATTGGATCGGGCTGTGCGCCGCAGCATTATATACTATAATTGGATCGGGCTGCACGCCGCAACAGTATTATGTATGGATCGGGCTGCGCGCCGCAGCAGTATTGGTAAATTATCGGACTGTAGGAGATTTTCACCAATTTTCCTTGGTTAGCTGACCTTTACTGCCTTTACTGTTGGTTATAGAACTGTGTAGTGTTCTTACAGGATTTCTTACTTTCAGTTGTTAGTTATTGCTATTACTCACTGAGTTGGAGTACTCACTTTACTCCCTGCACCTTGTGTGCAGATACAGGGATCCCGGAGGCATAGCTGAGGTTATTGCTGCTGCCTAGTTCAGTTGTCGGAGTCATCGAGGTAGCTGCCGGCGTCCGCAGGACCCGATTTCTCCTCTTGTCCTTTTCTTTTACTCCCGCACCTAGACTTTCTTATGTATAGGATGTTGTTCAGTTGTATCTAGAGGCTCTGACTTGTGACGCCAGATCTGATATGGGTTGTTTTGATATTTTTGTGGTTTCCGCACAGTTTTTATTACTATCACAGACTGAGATTTTACTTAATTGATATTTTAAATTTAATAACTGATAAGAAGCTTTGTAACTTGGGTTTGAGAATGTTCTAAAGGTCGGGCTTTCCTAACAAGGTATTGGGCGCCATCACGACCGGTGTTTGGGTCGTGATAGAAATGTGCGGAAATATAACCAAATACTGCAACATAACCCCCAAATAGGATCCGATGTCACGAATATGAGCCTCTAATACAGAATGGCAACCTACTACAAGTCTATCTAAGAAATGCTGAATAATAGATAGAGATAGAAGGGAGAGATCAAGGTTGCGAACGCCATGCACTTACCTCGATACTCCCAAGTACTACTGCTCTGCTAAACAAGTCCTCACTCAACCTGTGGGGTACCTGGATCTGCACGCAAGGTGCAGGGAGCAATGTGAGTACTCTGACCCAGTGAGCAATAAACATAAATAAAGGCTGAGAATAAGAAATCATAGAATAGTACAAAGTAAACTATAACTGGCAGTCCAGAACATTTAATAGTGAAGCAACAAGCCGATGAAACAAGAGTACAAAAATACTATGACAGGTAAACCAGGTAAGTAACAAATGCATGAATGCAATTCAACACATAGAACGGTACACTCTAGTACCCGGTGCAGCGTGCAGCCCGATCCATTTAACGTCGACGGCGCTCACTGGGGGTGTGTACAGACTCCGGAGGGGCTCCTACAGCCCAAGCGCAAATAATCAAGCCATCTCGTGGCACCAACCAGGCTCTCGGCCTCAATATCAATATAATACCACTGTGGTGCGCAGCCCGATCCATGCTCAGTCCAGAAATTCACATAAGCCTCTCGGACAATATTAAAATAACAGGTTCTCAGCTCAGAATGTTAATAAAAATAGTGTTTAAGTTTTCAAATCTTAGAAAGACGGCTGAGCATTTCAAAACAGTATTTAAATTTAGGACTGAGATCAATTAACATGTCAAATAATGTGAAAACAGAGATAGCAATCCCTGAAAGATTCAAATAACTGGCACAAAACCTAAATATAACAATTTAGTCCAAGTAGGATGATTTTCAAACAAGTCTTAGTCAAAAATACTGTATAAACATCACTCAGGACGGACCAAGTCACAATCCCCAACCGCAAACGACCCCGCACTCGTCATGGAGCGCGTGTTTCGCCTCAATATAGCGTTACGATGTGAAATTCTGGGGTTTCAAACCCTCAGGACACCATTTACATCTATTACTCACCTCAAGCCGGCCAAAAGTCTAGTTTGCTATGCCTTTTCCTCTCGAATCGACCTCCTCGTACGTTGAATCTGATCAAAACCACAAGGAATACGTTACAATAGGCTAAGGAAACATAACCCAATCGAAAAGACTCGAAAAATATCAAAAATCACGAAATTGGCAAAACCCGAGCCCCGGGCCCACTTCTTGAAAAATCAAAAAATTCAAATTACCGGATTCCTTATCTCTCCACGAGTCCATACATATCAAATTTACCAAAATCCGAGCTCAAATGCTCCCTCAAATCCCAATTTTTCATTAAAAAAGTCAAGCCCTAATTCCTCCCTTTTCAATCAAATTTCCACGAATTTAATTGTTGATTCTTCAGTAAAATGATGTTTCTAGGTCATAAGACTCACCTCCAATCAATTCTCGTCGAAACCCTCTCTAATCCTCGTCAAAAAGCTCCCAAGGTTGCTTAACAATGGTGAAAATAAGACCTAGCTCACGGAGGAAATAATATAAATCTGCCCAGTTATTTCCGCATCTACGGCTTCCGCTCCTGCGGTCCAAGTCCGCTCCTGTGGAATTTCAATTAAGGGCCACGACTGCTTCTGCAGTCCATAAGTCGCTTCTGCGGAATACCAGAAAAATCTCCAGGTCCGCTTCTGCGACCTCTTTCCCGCATCTGCGGCTTCGCAGATGCGGTCCCCATCACCGCTTCTGCGGAAACAGCCTAAGCCCCAAGGCTTCGAATATGCGGCTCCTTCCTCTACTCCTGCACGACCGCACCTGCATCCCCATAACTGCAGGTGCGAAAACACCAGATACCAGCAGCCCTTTTCCTTGCAAAAATCCCAAAACACTCTATTTAACCATCAGAACTCACCCCGAGGCCCCTGGGACCTCAACCAACAACACCAACACATCCTGAAACATCATTCAAACTTGTTCCAATCATCAAAACACATCAAAAAACACCAAAATCGTCAATTCTCATCGGATTCAAGCCTAAGTTCTTCAAAACTTCCGAATTACGCATTCGATCAAAAACCCAACCAAAACACCTCCGAATGACCTGAAATTTTGATCACACATCCAAAATCACCTAACGGAGCTACAGCAACTCTCAGAATTCCATTCCGAACCTCGGATCAAAATCTCACCTATCGACCGGAATTCGCCAACATACTAACTTCGCCAATTCAAACCTAATTCTACACCGGACCTCCAAAATCACTTCCGATCACACTCCTAAGTCAGAAATCACCTCCCGAAGCTAACCGAATCACCAGAAATATCATCCGAACCCTCTAGCTCATAAGTCAACATCCGGTTGACTTTTCCAAACCAAACATTCCTTAAAGAGGCTAAGTGTCTCATTTCCTACCAAAACAAATCCAATTCAGCTCTAACACACCAAATGCCGATAATGAAACATGGAGAAACATAAAATGGGAGAAACGGGGCGGTAACACATGAGATGACGGGTTGGGTCTCTCATCCTCCCCAACTTAAACAAACGCTCGTCCTTGAGCGGGTCAAGAAACATTCCTGAAGTCTCAAATAGGTGGGGGTATCTGCTCCGCATCTCCTGCTCGGTCTCCCAGGTAGCCTCTTCCACGGGCCGACCTCTCCACTGCACCTTCACCGAAGCTATATCCTTTGATCTCAATTTTCAAACCTGACGACCCAAAATAGCCACTGGCTCCACATCATAGGTCAAATCATCATCCAACTGAACAGTACTGAAGTCCAAAACATGGAACAGGTCCCTAACATACTTTCGGAGCATAGAAACATGGAATATCGGATGAACGCCCGACAAGCTGGGTGACAAGGCAAGCATATAGGCCACCTCTCCAATCCTCCTGAGTACCTCAAAAGGCCCAATGAATCGCGGACTCAACTTCCCCTTCTTTCCAATTCTCATGACGCCCTTCATGGGCGAAACCTTCGGCAAGACCTTCTCGCTCACCATATAAGATACCTCTCGAACCTTCCGGTCCGCATAACTCTTCTGATGCGACTGAGTTGTACGAAGTCTCTCCTGGATCACTTTCACCTTCTCTAAGGCATCCTGGACCAACTCTATCCCCAATAGCCTAGCCTCGCTAGGCTCAAACCAACCAATCGGAGATCTACACCGTCTCCCATATAAGGGCTCATACGGTGCCATCTGAATGCTGGATTGATAGATGTTATTGTAGGAAAACTCTGCAAGTGGCAAGAACTCAGCCCAAGAACCTCCAAAATCAATAACACAGGCACGCAACATGTCCTCCAATATCTGAATAGTATGCTCGGACTGCCCGTCCGTCTGAGGATGAAACGCTGTGCTCAGCTCCACCTGTGTACCCAACTCCCGCTGAAAAGTCCTCCAAAACTGGGAAGTGAACTGAGTACCCCTATCTGAGATAATTGAAACTGGGACCCCATGCAACCGAACAATCTCCCGGATGAAAATCCCTGCCAGTTGCTCCGAAGAATAGGTAGTACACACCGGAATGAAGTGCGCGGACTTGGTCAGCCAATCTACAATCACCCAAATCGTATCAAACTTCTTCGAGGTCCGAGGAAGACCACTCACAAAATCCATAGTAATCCTATCCCACTTTCACTTTGGAATATCCATCCGCTGAAGTACACCACCCGGTCTCTGATGCTCATATTTCACCTGCTGACAGTTGAGACACCGAGCTACATAACCCATAATATCTTTCTTCATTCTCCTCCACCAGTAGTGCTGCCTCAAATCTTGATACATTTTCGCGGCACCCGAATGAATGGAATACCGCGAGCTGTGGGCCTCCTCAAGAATCAACTCTCTAAGCCCATCTACATTTGGCACACAAATCAGACCCCGCATCCTCAATACACCATCATCACCAAGGGTCACATCTCTGGCATCAGCATGCTGAACTCTGTCCTTGAGGACAAGCAAGTGCGGATCATCATACTGGCGCTCTATGATGTGATCATATAAGAAAGACTGAGAAACCACGCAAGCCAATACCCGACTGGGCTCTTAAATGTCTGATCTTACAAACCCGATTGGCCAACACCTGAACATCAACTGCAAAGGGCCTCTTCCTAACTGGAATGTATGCCAAACTCCCCATACTAACTGCCTTTCGGCTCAAAGCATCGGCCACTACATTAGCCTTTCCCAGATGATACAGAATAGTAATATCATAATCCTTTAGCAACTCAAGCCACCTTCGCTACCTCAAATTAAGATCCTTCTGCTTGAACAAATGCTGAAGACTGCGATGATCGGTGAACACCTCACAAGTTACGCCATATAAGTAGTGCCTCCAAATCTTCAAAGCATGAACTATAGCAGCCAACTCTAAGTCATGAACAGGGTAGTTCTTCTCATGGGGCTTCAACTGACGAGAAGCATAAGCAATCACTCTACCCTCCTGCATCAATACACAGCCAATCCCAACTCTCGAAGCATCACAATAGATGGTATAAGAACCTGAAGCTGATGGCAAAAGTAATACTAGGGCTGTGGTCAAAGCTGTTTTGAGCCTCTGGAAGCTCTCCTCGCACTCGTCCGACCATACAAATGGAGAACCCTTCTGCGTCAACTTGGTTAAGGGCGAAGCAATAGATGAAAAACCCTGGACGAACCGGCGATAATAACCCACCAAACCGAGGAAACTACGAATCTCTGTGGCTGAGGACGATCTAGGCCAACTCTGAACCCCCTCTATCTTCTTTGGATCAACCTGAATACCATCGCTGGACACCACGTGCCCCAGGAAAGCCACAGAACAGAGCCAAAACTCACACTTGGAGAACTTTGCATAAAGCTTCTCCTCCCCCAATCTCTGTAATACAACTCGCAAATGTTGTGCATGTTCCTCCTGGCTACGTGAGTACACCAGGATATCATCAATAAAAACAATAACAAATGAATCCAGATACGGCTGAAATACACTGTTCATCAAATGCATGAACGCTGCTGGGGCATTAGTCAGCCCAAAGGAAATAACAAGACACTCATAGTGCCCATATCTAGTCCTGAAAGTAGTCTTCATAATATCTGAATCCCTGATCTTCAACTGCTGATAGCCTGAATGGAGATCAATCTTGGAGAATACCCTTGCCCCCTGAAGGTGGTCGAATAAATCATCAATACGAGGCAAGGGATACTTGTTCTTCACTGTTACTTTGTTCAATTGCCTGTAGTCAATGCACATTCTCATGGTGCCATCCTTCTTCTTCACAAACAGAACCGGTGCACCCCACGGTGACACACTAGGCCGTATGAACCCCTTTTCTAGGAGTTCCTGAAGCTAATCCTTTAATTCTTTCAATTCCGTTGGTGCCATGCGATACGGAGGATTGGAAATGGGCTAAGTGCCCGGCACCAGGTCAATACCAAAATCAATATCCCTATCCGGTGGCATGCCCGACAGGTCTGCGAGAAATACATCAAGGAAATCCCTCACAACGGGAACAGAATCAAGGCTAGGAGTCTCAGTTCCAACATCTCTCACAAATGCCAAATATGAAAGGCAACCCTTCCCAACCATACGTTGGGCCTTCAAGAAGGAAATAAGTCTACTAGGAACATAGTCAGTCACACCTCGCCACTCGATCCTCGGAACACCCGACATAGCCAAAGTGACTGTCTTAGCATGACAGTCTAGAATAGCATGACACGGAGATAACCAGTCCATGCCTAGAATAACATCAAAGTCTACCATGCTCAATAGAAATAAATCAACTCGGGTCTCTAGACCCCCAATAGTCACAAGACAAGTCCGATACACATGGTCTACAATAATAGTATCGCCCAACGGGGTAGATACGTGCACAGGTAAAGCAAGACACCCTCGGGTCGTACCCAAATGATGAGCAAAATATGAGGATACATAAGAATAGGTAGAACCGGGATCAAATAAGATAGAGGCATCCCTGTGGCAGACTGATATAATACCTGTGATAACAGCATCCGATGCAATGGCATATGTCCTGCCTGGAATAACATAAAATCGAGCTTGGCCACCGCTGGATCGACCTCCACCCTTGGGGCGACCCTTGGCTGCCTAGCCTCCACCCCTAGCTGACTGGGCGGGTGCAGAAGAAATTAGAGCAGAAGACGAGGGTTGATCCCTCTGCTGAGACTGACCACTACAAAGTCGAGGACACTGCCTCCTCATATGACCAAACTCACCGCACTCGTAGCAACTACCAGGTGCTGGAGAAGGGGACTGAAGGGAACCCCTCGCACCAGAATAACCAGCCGGTGCACTCGGCGCAGAAGAACCCTGAGCTGAAGGGGCATAAGATGAGCTCTGAGCTGGGAGGGCACTAAGTGAAGGCTGCCCCTGCTGGAACCCTGGATGACCATGGCCTGAAGACACCCCACTATACTCTGGACAGGCCGACTGAGGAGGCCTGAAGGAACGGCCTCTCCCATGCTGGAACTGGCCCCTAGACGGAGCACCACTGAAACTAACTGAACCTCGAGGCCTCTTGGCCTCCCTCTCCTCACGCTCCATGCGGCGAACCGTCTCAATATCATGAGCAATGTCAACAACCTCCTCGAACGAAGCACCCAATACTCTCTCTCTAGTCATCAAAATGCGGAGGGAATAGTTGAGGCCATCTACAAACCTCCTGATCCTTTCCCGATCCATCGGGATCATCCAAGTAGCATGATGGGCCAACTGCGAAAATCTCATCTCGTACTGGGTCACAGACATGTCTCCCTGAGTCAACCACTCAAACTGCCTACACAACTCCTCTCTACGGGACTGCGGTACATACTTCTCTAAGAAGAGAGTGGAGAACTGCTGCCAGGTAAGGGGCGCTGCACCAACAGGCCTACGCCTCTCAAAATCCTCCCACCAGGTAAATGCAGCCCCTGAGAACTGGAAGGTAGTAAAAGCCACACCACTCAACTCCAAAATCCCTGCGGTGCGGAGAATATGCTGACACTTGTCAAGAAAACCCTGGGCATCATCGCCCTCGGCACCATTAAATGTCGGAGGTTGGAGCCTACTAAATCTCTCGAGACGATGTTGCTCATCGTCGGGCATAGCTGGAACCACATAGTCATGAACTGGTGCAACCGGCTGAGCTGGAGCTGCTCCCAGTGTCTGTAATCCCTGCACAACCTGCTCAGGTGTATGAGCAGCGGGGGTCTAATTGCCTCCCCCGGCCTGCGAAGTAGCTGTTGTAGTAGTGGCTAAAACTGCCAGAGCCAGGCCAGTGCAAATTGATAATATGTGATCCAAGGCCTCCTGGAGACCCGGAATCACAATGGGCACCGCCAGTGCCTGAACAGGTGCCGCTGGAGCATCCACAGCTGGAGTATGGTCCTGAGCTAGGGCAACGGGTGGATCAACAGTGGCTGCCCTCGCTGCTCTGCCTCGACCACGACCACGACCGAGTCCACGGGCTCTAGTGGCCTCAGTAGGTGGTACTGGTGGTCATCCGCCATGTCCGGTAGCGCGAGTCCTCACCATCTGCGAGAGAATAGAATACAAAAGTTTAGTTTTCGGATCAACAAAGTCGCATGACAAGAATTTCAAGAATATGAAGTTTTTCCGGTTCTGTAGCCTCTCGAGGATAAATACAGACGTCTCCGTACCGATCCGCGAGACTCTACTAAACTGGCTCATGATTTGCGAGACCAAGTAACCTAGACTCTGATACCAACTTGTCACGACCCCAACCCCGGTCATGATGGCGCCCAACACACTACTAGGCAAGCCCGACCTTTCAACAATATTTCCCAACTTAAACGGATCATAGATGCAAAGCACATGTAATAATTACTAAGCTATTTTATCAAAAGTCTGGAAATAACGATGAAATGTGCGGAAATATAACCAAATACTGGAACATAACCCCTAAATAGGATCCGGTGTCACGAATATGAGCCTCTAATATAGAATGGCAACCTTCTACAAGTCTGTCTAAGAAATGCTGAATAAAAGATAGAGATAGAAGGGAGAGATCAAGGCTGCGAACGCCATGCAGCTACCTCGATACTCCCAAGTACTGCTGCTCTGCTAAACAAGTCCTTACTCAACCTGTGGGGTACCTGGATCTGCACGCAAGGTGCAGGGAGTAATGTGAGTACTCCGACCCAGTGAGTAATAAACATAAATAAAGGCTGAGAATAAGAAATCATAGAATAGTACAAAGTAAACTATAACTGGTAGTCCAGAACATTTAATAGTGAAGCAACAAGCCGATGAAACAAGAGTACAAAAATACTATGATAGGTAAACCAGGTGAGTAACAAATGCATGAATTCAATGCAACACATAGAACGATACACTCTAGTACCCGCTGCGGTGTGCAGCCCGATCCATTTAACGTCGACGGCGCTCACTGGGGGTGTGTACGGACTCCGAAGGGGCTCCTACAGCCCAAGCACAAATAATCAAGCCATCTCGCGGAACCAACCAGGTTCTCGGCCTCAATATCAATATAATACCACTGCGGCACGCAGCCCGATCCATGCTCAGTACAGAAATTCACATAAGCCTCTAGGAATTATAATAACAGGTTCTCAGCTCAAAATGTTAATAAAAATAGTGTTTAAGTTTTCAAATCTTAGAAAGACGGTTGAGCATTTCAAAACAGTATTTAAACTTAGGACTCAGATCAATTAACATGTCAAATAATGTGAAAATAGTGATAGAAATCCCTGAAGGATTCAAATAACTGGCACAAAGCCCAACTATAACAATTTAGTCCAAGTAGGATGATTTTCAAACAAGTCTTAGTCGAAAACACTGTATAAACATCACTCGGGACGGACCAAGTCACAATCCTCAACCACAAACGACCCCGCACTCATCATGGAGCGCGTGTCTCGCCTCAATATAGCGTTACGATGTGAAATTCCGGGGTTTCAAACCCTCAGGACATCATTTACATCTATTACTCACCTCAAGTCGGCCAAAAGTCTAGCTCGCTATGCCTTTTCCTCTTGAATCGACCTCCTCGTGCGTCGAATCTGATCAAAACCACAAGGAATACGTTACAAAAGGCTAAGGGAACATAACACAATCGAAAAAACTCGAAAAATATCGAAAATCATGAAATTGGCAAAACCCTAATCCCGGGCCCACTTCTCGAAAAATCAAAAAATTCATATCACCAGATTCCTTATCTCGCCACAAGTCTATACATATCAAATTTACCAAAATCCGAGCTCAAATGCTCCCTCAAATCCCAATTTTTCATTCAAAAAGTCAAGCCATAATTCCTCCCTTTTCAATCAAATTTCCATGAACTTAAGTGTTGATTCTTCAGTAAAATGATGTTTCTAAGTCATAAGACTCACCTCCAATCAATTCCCGTCGAAAGCCTCTTTAATCCTCGTCAAAAACCTCCGAAGGTTGCTCAACAATGGTGAAAATAAGACCTAGCTTGCGGAGGAAATAATATAAATCTGCCCAGTTATTTCTGCATCTGCGGCTACTTAGCCGCATCTGCGGCTTCTACTCCTGTGGTCCAAGTCCGCTCCTGTGGAATTTCAATTAAGGGCCACGACCGCTTTTGCGGTCCATAAGTCACTTCTGGGACTCCGCTTCTGCGGAATACCAAAAAAATCTCCAGGTCCGCTTCTGCGACCTCCTTCCCGCATCTGCGGCTTCACAGATGCGGTCCCCATCACTGCTTCGCGAAAACATCCTAAGCCCCAAGGCTTCGCATCTGCGGCTCCTTCCCTGCGGTCCCATAACCGCAGGTGCGAAAACATCAGATACCAGTAGCCATTTTCCTTGCAAAAATCCCAAAACTCTCCGTTTAACCATCCGAAGTCACCCCGAGGCCCCCGGGTCCTCAACCAACAGCACCAACACATCATAAAACATCATTCAAACTTTTTCCAATCATCAAAACATATCAAACAGCACCAAAATTGTCAATTCTCATCGGATTCAAGCCTAAGTTCTTCAAAAACTTCCGAATTACGCATTCGATCAAAAACCCAAACAAAACACCTCCGAATGACCTGAAATTTTGCACACACATCCAAAATCACATAATGGAGCTACATAAATTCTCGGAATTTCATTCCGACCCTCGGATCAAAATCTCACCTTTCGACCGGAATTCGCCAACATACTAACTTCGTCAATTTAAGCCTAATTCTACACCGGACCTCCAAAATCACTTCCGACCACACTCCTAAGTTACAAATCACCTCTCGAAGCTAACTGAATCACCAAAAATCTCATCCGAGTCCTCTAACTCATAAGTCAACGTCTGGTTGACTTTTCCAAACTAAACCTTCCTTAAAGAGACTAAGTGTCTCATTTCCTACCAAAACCAATCCAATTCAACTCTAACACACCAAATACCCATAATGAAACATGGAGAAAAATAAAATAGGGAAAAAGGGGCGGTAACACATGAGACGACGGGTTGGGTCGTCATAACCTCACAGGATAGGTCGTCAAAATTCAAATTAGGAAGACTCATAGATATATTGACTTCTCGTCACATGTTACGCATGATTCCATGAGAGTATTTTATAGAAATGCCGAGGCGTACAACCCGATCCCATCATAATCTGTGCATTGTCGAGGGACGAACAACCCGAAACCCTATGCATCTATTATACTCAAGAGGCGATTGGCCCGCTCCCATGAGAGTGTGGTACATAATCCTGCCGAGGCGAACAACCCGATCCCATTAGAGTAAGAAGCTTTAACGGGTTCATGACTCCACTCATAAATAAATGTGTGAGTTATAACTTTTAAGGAAAACCTTTCAATGAGAACACATAGCGCGGGATAAATACGTAAGAGGAACACAATTATTCCACGGCTAATCATGAAACTCGTCAAATATCTACAATAGCAAGTCTATCACTCTACCCAAGTCTAGTCTCAAGTTGTAATGTAAAATAAAGGAGTTTAATACGTGAGGGGAAACTCAAATAATATAACTATAGCATGGCGGGAACCTAAGTCTACCCGGACATAACATGAATCCAGCTAAGTACGGGCTCTTGTCACCTCGTGCGTACGTAGCCCCGGCAACAAGTAGCACATAACAAATACATCACCTAGGGGTAGTTTTTCGCTCACAAAGTGAGACAGGAAACTTACCCTGCTCCGAAGTTATATGACCGGCCAAAGCCTCTCAAACACCTCAAACTTGTAACGACCCGACTGGTCTTTTGTCCTTTTAGAACCTTGTTCCCCTAAATAAAACCTTCCATACTTTCTTTAGCTAATTTACGACTTGTAGGGTCGGTTGGTTCATGAGTTGGAATAGTTTTGAGTGAAATATGTCTAATTGTTTCTTCAAGATTCTCTTAAAAGACCAAGTTTGACTTCGGTCAACTTTTTGGAAAAATGGACACGGACTCATGATTTGATGGTCCCGGGAGGTCCGTGGAAAAATATGGGACCTGGGCGTATGCCCGGAATTGAATTCCGAGGTCCCTAGCCCGAGTAATGAATTTTTATTAAAAATTGTTAAATTGAAATCCTAAGAGTTTAATAAAAAAGGAAAAATGCTTGATCACATTGATATCGGGCCCGTATGTTAGTTCCAAAGCCCGATACAGGTTCGGTATAATATTTTAGTCTTGTCTGTGAAATTTGGTGAGAAACGGGATTGATTTGACGTGATTCGGAGGTTCGGTTGAAAAGATAGGAATTTGGGTGTTCTTGAGGAATTCATGCATTTTGGGGTTAAATCTATGGTTTTAGGTGTTAATTAGGCGATTTGATTGTTAGAGCAAGTTTGCACATTGTTGCAGGACTTGCGTGAGTGTTTAGAGTGGAGCCCCGAGGGCTCGGGTGAGATTCGGGCATGGTTGGAGGTTGGAAAACACACCAGTTTTTTTGGTATTTTTGCCCCTGCTGTAGGTCTCGCAATTGCGAGATGGTCATCGCAATTGCAAACTCGCAAGTGCGAAGGGGGCATCGCATTTGCGAACTTGGACTGGCTGGGCAGTGGTCGCAATTGCGACCTTCTTCTTCACATTTGCGAACCCTGGGGTATCCGCATTTGCGACCCCTCCATCGCATTTGCGATCAAGGCAGGAAAGGGGGGCAGTTCGCATTTGCAAAAGAATTGTCGCAATTGCGACCTCGCAATTTCGAGCCTGGTGTCGCAATTGCGACATCAGAGGGCTGGGCATAGTTTTTAAAACTTAGAGCATTTATTTTATTTCTAATCTACACTTGGGTGATTTGAGAGCTTCCAAATAGGGGGATTTCAACATAGCATTGTGAGGAAAGTTATTTCCATTCATCCTTAGTTTAAATACATGTATATTAGGTAGATTAAACACCAAAAATTAGTTAAAATCAAAGGGGTTAGAGCTAGACCTAGGGTTTTAATAAAACTAAGATTTAACCACGAAATTTGTTATGAAATGAACTAGAAATCATACATTATTGATCCTTAGGTAGTAGAGAACGATTTCCTTCAAAAAATTTCGAAATCCGGGCATGTAGGCCCGGGGTTGGAATTTAGGAAACTCATGTAAACAGTTGGGAAATGGCTTGAATAGCTAGACATCGATCTTGTGAGCTAAATTAATTAGTTCTTACTTCATTTAACTAGTTTAAGATCGTTCAGCTGCGAATTTGAGGACTTGGGCTTGTTCTTGATACTGGAAGTGTGCTTTGGAGCGAGGTGAGTCTCCTTTCTAACCTTGTAAGAGGGAAATGTCCCCATAGGCATAATAATGGAATTAATTGCCATTGTATTCGGGGGCTATGTACGCACTAGGTGACGAGAGTCCGTGCGTAGCAACTATGATGCTAAGTCCGGGTAGTTTAGGACACATAAGCATGCTTGACGTGATATTCTAGTACAGTTTGACTAACTTGGATCCGTATGAACTCTTTTGATTAAGAAGAATGAGACTACAGAATGACCTTTATCCTGTTGGTCCTTTAAGAGAGAATGATTGGCATTTCTATGTATGGTTACTCCTCATGTATATAATGATTTTTGTTGCTGCTTGTCAATGAGCTTATTTCTGTTTGACCGCGTCGCACGGGTGATTTGCGAGTGGGGTAATAGATGTATCTATGGTTTGATCCGTTCGACCCTCGGTAGTGCACACTTTACTTTTATGTTGGATCAGGCCGTACATTCTTCTGTGATTATCTGCGCATGATTTATTTGGCATTCTATTGTGCATTAAACTTCATAATCGTTTAAATATATAAATGGACGCTCATGCTGAGAATCTAAAGGAAGAATTGTTGTTTTATACTTACTAATCCTTACGATTTGAGTTATTTCTGCTTATTATAAATTCCCCTCATTTTTCATGACCTTAGTAAGTATCGAGTCGACCTCTCGTCTCTACTTCTTTGAGATTAGATGGGGTACTTACTGGGTACATATTGTTTATGATCTGAGGCAGGTGGATCTGGTTATCATTTTGGTGCGCACCCGTGAGCGGACTTGGGACTTCTATGGTGAGATGCTTTTCCTCCATGCCGACCCGCAGCCGAAGAAGTCTTTCCTTCGTACTTTTATTTTTCTACCTATCCTGATTCAGACAGTAGGATAGTATGATATTCTTTTGGGTGTATATTCTACTAGCTGCCCGTAGCTTGTGACACCAGGTTCTGGCACACACTTTGGTAGACATTTATTTTTTTTGGGTTGTATAACTACATTATTTACGTCATTTCACCCTTCTGGATTAATTCCAAATTAAGTTTCTATTTCACTCATTTATGATTAAAAGCAACATAAGAATTTAGTAATGTTTCCATGATGGCTTGCCTGACAATGGTGTCACGCACCCTCATGACCTATTGTGGAAATGGGTCGTGACAACATGGTATCAGAGTACTAGGTTCACGTAGGTCTCACGAGTTATGGGCAAACCTAATAGAGTCTTGTAGATCGGTACGAGGACGTCTGTATTTATCTTTGAAAGGCTATATGGTATTAGGAAGACTGCTCTTTATTCATTTCCTATCGTGCAGTGGTTAGTGTACTAAATTTCCCTCTTCTACTCTTTCACAGATGGTGAGGACTCGCACCACTGACGCTCCGGACCCGGGAGGAGCTGCTCCCCCGTTACTAGAGGCCGAGGAAGAGGCCGGGGGAGGGCACCAGCCCATGGTAGGAGACGAGGGCATCCCAGAGCCGTTCCAGTAGCACCACCAGCGGATCCTGCAGGGGATCCTATCATTGAGGAGCAGGGCGAGGTGCCCGCAGCTGAGCCTACCCCGATAGATTTCATGATAGCATCGGGATTTTAGGAGGTCGTGGCTGCATGCTATGGTTCATGGACACTATGACTCAGGCTGGTTTATTTTCAGCACAACCGGCTACTTCACAGGTAGGAGGGGGAGCCTAGACCCTTTGCTCAGGCTCCAGGTCATGTAGCTGTAGTATATCAGACTCCGGGTGCACTACCCGCAGATGGGGCTCAGCGAGTTGCTGCAGTGGCACCCCAGCCCAGGCCAGCTGTGGATGATGATCCACAGAAGTTATTGGACAGATGGACCAGGCTTTATCCTTCAGTCTTCGGGGCGAGCGTCATGAGGATGCCCAGGACTTCATTGACAGGTGTAGGTACAGACTGCACAACATGATGATATTGGAGTCGCATGGAGTTGACTTCACTACTTTTTAGCTGGAGGGCAGGGCCCGTAGATGGAGGAAGACTTATGCACTTGGCAGGCCAGCAAGTTCTTCTCCCCTCTCTTGGGGTCAGTTCACACAGCTATTCCTGGACCAGTACATTCCACCCTTTGAGAGGGAAGAGCTGCGGTATCAGTTTGAGCATCTAGAGCAGGGTCATATGTCAGTGACCGATTATGAGGCGAGGTTCTCTAAGTTGTCTCGCCATGCACTCATGATACTCCCCACAGAGGCAGAAAGAGTACGGAGGTTTGTTGCGAGGTTACACCCCACTATCCGATCTGGTATGGCCCGAGAGGTAGAGATAGGTACAGGGTATCAGCTAGTGATTGAGATTGCTCGAATGATTAAGGGTTATCGTTTGAGGGCTAGAGAGCAGATGCAGCAGGATAAGAGGGCTAGATTTTCAGGAGAGTTCAGAGGTGCCCCAGCTAGTGGTAGGGGTCACTTCGGGAGGGGTCAGCCCAGTAGGCCCTTACACTCAGCACCACCACCCCCTCCCCAAAGTGCCCCGGTGAGGCCTTATTTCAGTGCGATGCCGGAGGGTTCTTATCGCCCACCAGCTACTCAGGGTTCCTCCGGCGGGTATTTTGGGTATCAGGATTCTTCTAGTGCTCCTTTCAGCGCCGTGCCAGAGATTTCCTATCGTCCGCCAGCTATCCAGGGTTCTTCTAGTGGGTATTCGGGTCAACAGACTTAAACTCCAGGGCAGCAAGCTATGGCACCTATAGCATGCTACGAGTGTGGAGATCTTGGTCACCTGAAGAGGACTTGCCCCAGGCTTCGAGGTAAGGCAGTACAGTAGGGTCAGCAGCCCGTGATTCCATCAACAGCTGCTCAGCCACCTAGAGGTGGAGGGCAGGCTGGTAGGGGCCGTCCTAGAGGCAGAGGCCAGACAGGGAGAGTTCAGCCCGCTATTGCTTAGTCAGGTGGAGGCCAGCCAATCAGTGCTCCAGCTAGGTTCTACGCTCTTCCAGCTAGGCCAGATGCATTGGCCTCAGATGCCGTCATCACAGGTATTATTTCCGTTGGTGGTAGGGATGCTTCGGTATTATTTGATCCAGGGTCTACTTATTCATATGTATCATCTCTGTTCGCTCGCTTCCTGGTTATTTCTCCTGAGCCTTTGGGTGTTCCTGTTCATGTGTCCACTTCTATGGGTGATTCTGTGGTCGTGGATTGGATCTACCGATCCTGTATGGTCACTTTCTATGGTTTCGATACTAGAGCATATCTTCTGTTGCTGGATATGATCGATTTTGAGGTCATCCTGGGCATAGATTGGTTATCTCCATATCACGCCATCCTTGATTTCCATGCCAAGACTGTTTCGCTAGTGATGCCAGGATTGCCGAGATTAGAGTGGAAGGGTTCCACAGTTGATATGCCTAGCAGGGTTATTTCCTTCCTAAAGGCTCAGCACATGGTCGGGAAAGGGTGTTTGGCTTACTTAGCTTATGTTCGAGACTCCACTGTAGAGTTTCCGACGATTCATTCAGTGCCAGTAGTCTGAGAGTTCGCCGATATTTTTCCTTATGATCTTCCCGGCATGCCTCCGGATCGTGATATCGATTTCTGTGTGAATTGGCCCCAGACACTCAGCCTATATCTATTCCACTGTATCGTATGGCTCCTAAGAAGTTGAATGAGTTGAAGGAGCAGCTTGAGGAGTTGTTGGCAAAGGGGTTTGTTAGACCCAGTGTATCACCTTGGGGTGCACCAGTGTTATTTGTGAAAAAGAAGGATGGGACTATGCGGATGTGCATTGATTACCGCCAGTTAAACAAAGTCACCATCAAGAACAAGTATATGTTGCCTCGTATTGATGATTTGTTCGACCAACTGCATGGTGCTAGGGTGTTCTCTAAGATTTATCTGAGGTCAGGGAATCATCAGCTAAAGATTCGGGACTCATATGTTCCGAAGACTGCATTCAGGACTAGATATGGCCATTGTGAGTTTCTAGTGATGTCCTTTGGCTTGACCAATGCACCAGTAGCATTTATGGATCTGATGAACAGGGTATTCAGGACTTATAATGATTCCTTTGTTATCGTCTTCATTGACGACATTTTAATATACTCACGTAGCCTGGGGGAGCACGAGCAGCATTTGAGAGTAGTGCTTCAAACTTTGCAGGAGCAGAAGCTATATGCTAAGTTCTCCATGTATGAGTTTTGGCTTGAGTCAGTGGCATTCTTGGGGCATATTATGTCCGGAGAGGGTATTATGGTAGATCCCAAGAAGATTGAGGCAGTTCAGAGTTGGCCATGTCCTACTTCAGTGACCGAGATCAGGAGTTTCCTAGGGTTAGCAGGATATTACCGGCGATTTGTGCAGGCTTTTCATCTATTGCATCACCCTTGACTAGATTGACCCAGAAGGGTGCTCCATTCCATTGGTCCGATGATTTTGAGGAGAGCTTTCGAAGCTTAAGACGACTTTGACTATGGCACCAGTTCTTGTATTGCCTTCCGGTGCGGGGATGTATACGGTATATTGCAACGCTTCACGCGTTGGTCTGGGATGTGTGTTGATGCAGCAGGGGCAAGTTATTGCATATGCTTCGCGTCAGGTGAAAATTCATGAAAAGAATTACCCTGTGCACGATCTGGAGTTGGCTACGATTGTTCATGCTCTTAAGATATGGAGGCACTATTTTTATGGGGTGACTTATGAGGTTTATACCAATCACCGCAGCTTATAGCATTTGCTCAAGAAAAGGGATCTCAATTTGAGGCAGTGCAGGTGGCTCGAGCTACTAAAGGATTATGACATCACCATTCTTTATCATCCGGGCAAGGCGAATGTAGTTGCGGATGCCTTGAGCAGAAAGGCGGAGAGTTTGGGTAGCTTGGCCTTCATTCCAGCAGAGGAGAGGCCACTAGCTTTGGACATCCAGTCCTTGGCTAACAGACTTGTGAGGTTGGACATTTTAGAGCCCAGCCGAGTTTTAGCATGTGTGGTTGCTCAGTCTTTGTTATTGGGGCAGATTAAGGCCCGACAGTTCGATGATCCACATTTGGCGGTTCTCAGAGAGACAGTACTTCAGGGAGGTGCCAAGGAGGTTTCTATTGGTGAGGATGGCGTTCTACTACTCCAGGGTCGTCTATGTGTTCCTAATGTTGATGGTATGAGGAAGAGGATCCTAGAAGAGGCACACAGTTTGCGGTATTCTATCCACCCGGGAGTTACGAAGATGTATCGTGATTTGAGGCAGCATTACTGGTGGCGGGGGATGAAGAAAGATTAGTGAAGTATGTGACTAAGTGTTTGAATTGCCAGCAGGTCAAGTATGAATAACAGAGACCAGGTGGCCTACTTCAGCAGATGCCTATACCAGAGTGGAAGTAGGAACATCACCATGGACTTCGTAGTTGGGTTGCCGCGGACTTTGCGGAAGGTTGATTCAGTGTGGGTCATTGTGGATAGGTGGACCAAGTCGGCCCATTTCATTCCAGTGGCGACTACTTATACAGCAGAGAGGTATGCTCAGATTTATATTCGGGAGATAGTCCAATTGCATGGTGTGCCAATTTCCATCATATCAGACAAAGGCCCTCAGTTCATTTCCCATTTCTGGAGAGCCGTTCAGAGTGAGTTGGGGACTTGTGTAGAGCTTAGCATAGCATTCCATCCTCAGACCAAAAAATAGTTAGAGCGGACAGTTCAGATCTTGGAGGATATGCTTAGAGCATGTGTGATTGACTTTGGAGGGCAGTGGGATCAGTTCTTGCACTTAGCAGAATTTGCGTACAACAACAGCTACCAGTCCAGCATAGAGATGACCCCGTACGAGGCTTTATATGGTCGACGTTGTCGTTCTCCTATCGGGTGGTTTGAGCCTGGTGAGGCTAAGTTACTTGGCACAAATTTGGTACAGGATGCCTTGTATGAGGTAAAGTTGATTCAGGAGAGGCTTCGCACAGCTCAGTCCAAACAAAAGAGCTACGCGGATCAGAAGGCGCGGGATGTATCATTTATGGTTAGCGAGAAGGTTCTCTTGAAAGTCTCGCCCATAAAGGGCATTATGAGGTTCGGGAAGAAGGGCAAGTTGATCCCAAGGTTTATTGGCCCCTTTGAGGTGTTGAGATGAAATGGGGAGGTTGCCTATGAGCTCGCCTTACCCCCCCAATTTATCGGGAGTTCATCCAGTTTTTCATGTTTCGATGCTTCGGAAGTATCATGATGACCTATCCCACGTATTGGACTTCAGTACCATTCAGTTAGATGAGAGTTTGGGCTATAAGGAAGAGCCAGTTGCTATTAGGCAGGATCGCCAGTTGAGGTCCAAGAGGATTTCTGCGGTGAGAGTCCAGTGGAGGGGCCAACCGGTCGAGGAGGCGACCTGGGAGTCCGAGGAGGACATGCGAAGCAGATATCCCCACTTATTCAGCAGTCCAGGTACTTTTCTATGTCCGTTCGAGGACGAACGTTTGTTTAAGAGGTGGAGAATGTAACGACCCGACTGGTCGTTTTGCCTTTTAGAATCCCGTTCCCCTAAATAAAACCTTCCATACTTGCTTTAGCTAATGTACGACTTGCGGGAACGGTTGATTCGGGAGTTGGAAGAGTTTTGAGTGAAATACGTCTAATTGTTTCTTTAAGATTCTTTTGAAAGACCAAGTTTGACTTCGGTCAACTTTTTGGAAAAATAGACCCGGACTCGTGTTTTGACGGTCCCGGGAGGTTTGTGAAAAAATATGGGACCTGGGCGTATGCCCGAAATCGAATTCTGAGGTCCCTAGCCCGAGTAATGAATTTTTATTAAAAATTGTTAAATTGAAATCGTAAGAGTTTAATAAAAAGGAAAAATGCTTGATCACATTCATATCGGGCCCATATGTTGGTTCCGGAGCCCGGTACAGGTTTGGTATAATATTTTAGTCTTGTATGTGAAATTTGGTTAGAAACGGGATTGATTTGACGTGATTCGGATGTTCGGTTGAAAAGATAGGAATTTGGGTGTTCTTGAGGAATTCATGCATTTTTGGGGTTAAATCCGTGGTTTTAGGTGTTAATTAGGTGATTTGATTGCTTGAGCAAGTTTGCACATTGTTGTAGGAATTGCGTGAGTATTCAGAGTGCAGCCCCGAGGGCTTGGGTGAGATTCGGGCATGGTTGGAGGTAGGAAAACACACCAGTTTTTCTGGTATTTTTGCCCCTGCTGCAGGTCTCGCAATTGCCAGATGGTCATCGCAATTGCGAACTAACTCGCAATTGCGAGGGGGGCATCGCATTTGCGAACTTGGACCGGCTGGGCAGTGGTTGCATTTGCGACCTTCTTCTTCGCATTTGCGAACCCTGGGGTATCTGCATTTGCGAGCTTTTCTTTGCATTTGCGAACCCTGGAGTATCCGCATATGTGACCCCTCCATCGCGTTTGCGATCAAGGTAAGAAAGGGGGGTAGTTCACATTTGCGAAAGAATTGTCGCAATTGCGACCTCGCAATTGCAAGCCTGGTGTCGCAATTGCGACATCAGAGGGTTGGGCATAGTTTTTAAAAATGGGACTTAGAGCATTTATTTCATTTCTACTCTACACTTGGGCGATTTGATGGCTTCCAAAGAGGGGATTTCAACATAGCATTGTGAAGTAAGTCATTTCCATTCATTCTTTGTTTAAATACATGTATATTAGGTAGATTAAACACAAAAAATTAGGTAAAATCAAAGGGGTTAGAGCTAGACCTAGGGATTTAATAAAACTAAGATTTAACCACGAAATTTGTTATGAAATGAACTAGAAATCATATATTATTAACCCTTAGGTAGTAGAGAACGATTTCCTTCAAAAAATTTCGGAATCCGGGCACGTGGGCCTGGGGTTGAAATTTAGGAAACTCGTGTAAATAGTTGGGAAATGGCTTAAATAGCTAGACATCAATCTTGTGAGCTTATATTAATTAGTTCTTACTTCATTTAACTAGTTTGAGATCGTTCGACTCCGAATTTGAGGACTTGGGCTTGTTCTTGATACTGGAAGTGCGCTTTGGAGCGAGGTGAGTCTCCTTTCTAACCTGGTAAGAGGGAAATGTCCCCATACGCTTAATAATTGGATTAATTTTCATTGTATTCGGGGGTTACGTACGCACTAGGTGACGAGAGTCCGTGCGTAGCAACTATTATGCTATGTCCGGGTAGTTTAGGACCCATA
This sequence comes from Nicotiana glauca, assembly GCA_026770625.1. NCBI lineage: Eukaryota > Viridiplantae > Streptophyta > Magnoliopsida > Solanales > Solanaceae > Nicotiana > Nicotiana glauca. The sequence continues at coordinate 90,125 of MU715876.1, read as the reverse complement.
AGCATGCTTTACGTGATATTCTAGTACAGTTTGATTAACTTGGATTCGTATGAACTCTTTTGATTAAGAAGAATGAGACTAGAGAATGACCATTATCCTTTTGGTCCTTTAAGAGAAAATGATTGGCATTTCTATGTATGGTTACTCCTCATGTATATATTGATTGTTGTTGCTGCTTGTCAATGAGCTTATTTTTGTTTGACCGCGTCGCACAGGTGATTCGCAAGCTGGGTAATAGATGCATCTATGGTTCGAGCTGTTCGACCCTCGGCAGTGCACAATTTACTATTATGTTGGATCGGGCCGTGCGTTCCTTGGTGATTATCTGCGCATGATTTATTTGGCATTCTATTGTGGGTTAAACTTCATAATCGTTTAAATATATAAATGGACGCTCATGCTGAGAATCTAAAGGAAGAATTATTGTTTTATACTTACTAATCCTTACGATTTGAGTTATTTCTGCTTATTATAAATTCCCCTCATTTATCATGACCTTAGTAAGTATCGAGTCGACCTCTCGTCTCTACTTTTTCGAGATTAGACGGGATACTTACTGAGTACATATTGTTTATGTACTTATGCTACACTTCTGTACTTAATTGTACAGGATCTGAGGCAGATAGATCTGGTTATCATTCTAGTGCGCACTCGTAAGCGGACTTGGGACTTCTACGTGAGCTGTTTTTCCTCCATGGCGACCTGCAGCCGAAGAAGTCTTTCCTTCGTACTTTTATTTTTTTGTCTATCCTGATTCAGACAGTAGGATAGTATGATATTCTTTTGGGTGTATATTCCACTAGCTGCCCGTAGCTTGTGACACCAGGTTCTGGCACACACTTTGGTAGATATTTTTTTTTGGGTTGCATAATTACGTTATTTATGGCATTTCGCTCTTCTGGCTTAATTCCAAATTAAGTATCTATTTCACTCATTTCTGATTAAAAGCAACATAAGAATTTAGTAATGTTTCCGCGATGGCTTGCCTGACAATGGTGTCAGGCGCCATCATGACCTATTGTGGAAATGGGTCGTGACAAAACTGATGCGCATCGCTTTGAAACTAGTCAAACAATGTGCAACCCAATAAAAATATACTCTAATACTCATAACAAATCAATTTACAAAAATTCCCAACTCTGTTCAAGGGTCGGTAAAGCAACCCTCGGGCCCACGTGTCCGAATTCCGAATTTTTTTGAAGATAACTAAAATATATAATTTATTCCAAATTTCATGTCCAATTTCGTGGTCAAAATCCAACAATACCAATTTCTAGGTTTTCTTTAAAATCTCACAATTTCCACCAATTTTCATGTTCAAATCCACGTATAATTCATGTATTTAATTTAAAATGTGAAGGAATTGCTTACCTAGTGGAGGATGACGAAAAAGCTGCTTCACAAATCGCGCCTAGCTCGGATCCAATTGAAGATTTGAGATAAAATGAGCCAAAACACATTTCTTGCAACTTATCCACTGCCCAGGCGACCATTAATCGTGAACGCAGCACTGTTGTCGCGTTCGCGAAGCTCAGCAAACTCAGGCCCAGAAATTCTTCTTCGTGAACGCGGCAAGCCCCTCGCGTTCGCGAAGAACAACTTGCCTAAGCCCCCCAATTCCTTCTTCGCGAACAGGATAGACCCTTTGCGTTCACAAAATAGGAAACCTAACAACCGCACTAGCACCAACACTGACAACTTAGCCAAATTTGGTCCGAAACACACCCGAAGCCCCCGGGACATCGTCCAATCATACCAACCAAAATTTTAAGAAGTTTTGCCCCTAACCCCCCCCCCCCCC
>MU715876.1:58904-87229 GCA_026770625.1 Nicotiana glauca | reverse complement strand
CATACAAACCAAAATTTTAAAAAGTTTTGCCCCTAACCCCCCCCCCCCCCAAAAAAAAAGGAAACATGCAGTTGGAGCAAATAGACATTATATCTATAGAAGAAATTAAAAATAATAAAAGTTAGAGTAAAGTATACATTATATGTTAAGATGAAACAAGAAGAAATACATAGTTTTATATATATATATATATATATATATATATACACGACAATTAAAAGTTAAAAATAACCTGCTTGGAAGCTGATTTTTTAATTTTTCTTCACTCCCATGCGCTTAAAAGAGAGTGCACCCACACTCTTTGTCACATAAATGTTCAGGGGGATAATGACTCTTACAAGGTCAAATTCAGGGGGGTAATTAAGACCACGAATAGTTTAGGGGTGTAACTAATAATCCATGTCAAGTTTACGATTTTTTTAAAAGTATTCTGCCTATTGTTTAACATATATATTGTTTGACATGTAATTAGCATAACTAATACTTCCAAATTATGTCTCTTATTTCTAACTTTTCAACCCAATTATACAAAATTCTACAAAACAAACTTTATTAACTTAGTGGAAGCAGTTGGACTCCTGTCATTCCATTCTCCACTGCAAAGTGAAAATAGGACAAAAAAATAAAAGAAAATGCAGCCTCCAATTTAGTCTTTTGCGTGTGGACCTGGTTAAAAAGAAACGATATATAGATGACCGTTAAGAAATACTTATGCACATTAATCATTTTAAATTAAGAAATATATTTATATAAACTGATAAGTAGTGTAGTATTATTATTATTTTAGCTTGTTCAGTGTTTAATTCGACATGTTCCAATAAATTGATATGTACGAGACATTAGTTAATTCTCGAACTTTTGACCAATGTAGTGAAACTTTTTAGAGTACTACAACCAATTAAATTACACTGATTGTATGAATTTTTAAATATTTTTTACACCTAGTATAAATTTACTTTTTTATTTATATAAATTTGGCCAAAAAAATAATTCATATATATTATTTCTAAGAAAATGCCACATGGAAAAAAAAATTCACATGGCAGCATGTGACTCTCACGTCTATCAACTGAGATTGTTCAGGAGGGTCAAGACTATCAAATAACCAAGTATAGAAGATAATTAGGACTATAAAAAGCTTAGATGTGTAATCGATAAATTGTACCAAATTTAAGGAGTAATGTGGTATTCTGCGTTTAGGTTATTTATCTACACTCATTTAGACTAAAGGCGGGTCAACTCTTTGGATAGGGGATTATTGCCACCCAGTAACTTTGAAAAAAAATATATCTATATACGTGTATGTATCTTGACACAAATATACATTTTGATGGGCATCCTATATTCAAATCTTAGGCAGCTAGAATGGTCGATTTGGGGGGCACAACTTGACTTTCAATGTGCTGCCTGAGTTCGATTGTTACTCTAGCATTTGCTCAAATGTTATTCGATAGTGATGTTCTAGCCACTTTCAAATCCCGGATTCCCCTCGATTTCTTGAAGTTGGATTTCAAATTAAATTTAACTCAAAACTAAATAGAAAAGAAAAGTCCAGATGAAGGAAGTCTAGACATGAAAATTATCAAAAGAGAATATGGTCAAGAATTACAATAGTGGAGGCCACAATGTCACTAGACTGTGGACCAAATGCCTTAATCACACGAATGTCTTCTTTTTTGTGCTTAATTTTCCTTTCAAATAGACTTCCTATTTCCTACTAGAATAATGACTTACTGCATATGGCAGTCTTCTCTGCTTATATCAACGCCATCATTTGTATTTTAGGGACATTATTTTTAAAATTTATTTAGTCCAAAAGATTACTGCAAGTACTTTTTTTGCGTCTTAAGAGTTTAGAGAAGATGTGTGAAATTGAAAATGTAGAAAATTTATCATGGCAAGTAGAAAAATAATTTCGTTTTTTAAGTTTGTGTGTAACTTTTTCTGTATGTCCTCAATTCTAACATTATTTTGCGAATGACCTTGAGTTTTGAATCAAAAGTGTGACAACTTTCTTTCTTGAGAAACTATATACTTTAGTTTCCGCATTATCTTAATTGAATTAAATTTATTGTTTTATCTCACCGTAACACTCCGTAAATTGGGCTTAGGTATGAATTTATTAAATGAGTAGTAAGGTTATATATTGGACATGTGAAGTTCTATTGGTATGAATATGGGTGAAAATAGTTATTTTAGAATCAAGATGAAGAGTGAGGTGTACAAGATTCGAAAAAATCTACGAAGTTTACAAAATGTCAATCTTGCAGGAGATTTAGTAAAATATTTGTAAGGTATTTAGGAAAACTCAAAATAGGAAAGTTGTAGGGCTTTGAAATAGCTTTCCAATGATATATTGTGGAATTCAAACGGATCTCTGTGCAAAACGTTATGTGTATTTTATAAAATAGTGCACAATATGTGCACACCTGTGGCAGTGTTACTGCCATTTTGCGCGTTCAAGTGCGTGGTCAGACCTATAGGTGTGCGGCGACGCACTTGGGGGTTCATTTTAAAGCCCTAGTTCGTATCCCACAGCCACAAAGCATAAAAACTTGCTCTAGAACGGGAACTCTCAAAAGCCTAACTCCTTAAGGGTCCCTCCACAATCCAAGGTAAGTTCTAATGGTGATTCTAAGTTAATTTTAATTTTTTCACATCTTTTTAACATGGGTAAACCCTGCATATAATTACATACTCGATTGGGACATCATTGTTGAGAGATGGAACCATAGAACTCGAATTCAATGGGATTAAACTTCAAAAAAGTAATGTTTGTGAGAGAATGTGAAGGAGTGTGACAGTTGGACAAGTTAGTGGGGGCAGTAAGCCAGTTGTTACTAGTTATTTAGAGTAGTTAAATTAGTTAGCACTAGTTAATGGGGGGATTAAGTTAGTGGGCGATTGTGTATATATGTGTGATGTATATCAGATTTTGTATATGCTTTCAATATACTAGAAGCTTTTTCACTCATTGTTCTGATATCCATCCTCTCTTCTGTAGCTCGATTCATTCATTGGAGCCTCCATTAATGGAGGATGAGCCGTGATTGAGATCAGCTCAACTCACATGGTATCAGAGCAATCGATAGTAGTTGCTTCTTAGCTGAACAATTCGGTGTTTATGTATTCTCGCTCAAAGCCCAGTGATGGCAGAGGAGAAAATTGATCACACTCATCCTTTGTTTCTGCATCCTTCTTACTTCTGATATACCGAGCTCAGTTTTGATTCCAACTCAACTCAATGGGTCTGAAAACTATGGATTATGGCGTAGGACGATGCGAATTGCTCTTCGAGCTAAGCGAAAGCTATGTTTTGTAACTGGTACATGCAAGAAGGAGACCTTTAAGAAGGAATTACATAAGGAGTGGGAGACATACAATGCGATTGTGCTCTCATGGATCATTAACGTTGTATCAACAAACCTAGTCAGTGGAATAGCTTATGCATCAAATGCGCACCTAGTTTGGGAAGACTTGAAAGAGAGATTTGATAAGGTCAATCGAGTTCGAATTTTTCAATTGCACAAAGAAATTGCAACAATTTCACAAGGAGCTGACTCTGTTGACTCCTATTTCACAAGACTGAAGGAAATGTGGTCGGAGTATGATGCCTTAGTTCCCACGCCAGGTTGTGATTGTGCTAAATCAAAGGACTACATTGAGCACCTTTATTGTCAAAGGCTGCTTCAGTTTCTCAGTGGTCGGAATGAGACCTATGAACAAGCAAGGAGGCAGATTTTGATGAAAAATTTTGAACTAACCTCTAACCAAGCTTGCATTGATAATTGAGGATGAAAGCCAAGGATCAAATCTGTATCCAGCCTTGGGAGTTAGAATAGATCATATTGCTATGCAGGCCGGACGAGGACAAGGTTACAAAAGAAAAAAGCCTTTCATGAAATGTGACTTCTGCAAGATGACTGGTCATTTGAAAGAAAATTGCTACAAGTTGATAGGGTATCCTGAAGAATTCAATGCTAAGAGGAATGTTGTGGCCAATTATGCAACTGGCAATGCTGAGCATGAGGAACAGACACATGCAGCTAGAGGTAAAGCACATAATGATGCTCCTGCAGGAGGGCACTTCTTTATTGAGAATCAATATAAACAAATTCTGGATATGCTGAATAAAGATACCACTGTTCCACAAGTCAACATGGCAGGCACTGCTACTGCACTAATGACTGATAATCCTAGTAAAGAATGGATAGTTGGTTCAGGTGCGACTCATGACATAGCTGCTCCCTAGATATATTACATTCTAAGATTAAGTTGAAAATTGGTAGGAATCAAGTTCATTTACCTACTGGTGAGAAGACAAATATATCTCATTTTGGTAGTGAAACATTTCTTAAGGACATGGAGATTAAGAATGTGCTATATGTTCCTGAAGTCAAATTTAATTTGTTGTGTGTGTTAAAACTCACAAAGGAACTCAGTTGCTCTATTTACCTTTATCCTGACTTCTGTGGGTTTCAGGACCTTTGGAGTGGTAGAGTGAGGGGGACTGGTAAGGAAAGGGGAGGCCTATATGCGGTAAAGGATGTGCATATTGCTAGAAATTTGAGGCAAGCATCAGTTGCAGCAGTCCAGAAAACAAAAGTAAATGGCATTCTTTGGCACAAAAGATTAGGTCACACCTCTGTTAGTACAATGAAAAACATAGATACCTTACAACTTAAAGATCTAGATGAAAATAAAGACTGTTCTTTATGTCCATTAGCTAAGTAGAGCAGACTAGTTTTTCCTAAAGTGTTACAAGAAGTTGTGATTCTTTACAGCTTTTACACATGGATGTTTGGGGACCATACAAGTTTCCCACACATGATAGAAAACATTACTTTCTAAGAATTGTGGATGATTGTTCCACGTATACTTGGGTAAATTTGCTACAGTTGAAAAGTGATGTAATTGTTGTGTTACAAAAGTTTCTCTCTATGCTAAGAACATAACTTGGTATAGCTATTAAGATCATTAGAACTGATAATGGAGGAGAGTTCTTTAGCAAACAGTGCATTGATTTGTTTGAACATCATGGCATTGTACATCAAGGTAGTTGTGCATACACTCCCCAACAGAATGGGGAGAAAATATAGATATATACTAGATACAACAAGGGCCCTAAAATTTCATGCAAATATACTGACTAAATACTAAGGAGAATGTATTATTACTGTTGTTTGCATCATAAATAGCTACCTTATATCATTTTGCAAGGCAAATTACCATATGAACTTCTACATCATCAGAAGCCTTCTCTTGAGCACTTAAAAGTCGTTGGCTTCCTATGCTATGCCACAACTATGTTACATCACAACAAGTTCTCAACGAGAACCAAACCTGCTGTGCACCTGGGGTATTCAGATACACAAAAGGGATACAAGCTCTTGGACCATGCAAGTAATCATTTTTTGTATGCAGGGATGTTGTTTTCAAAGAACATATGTTTCCATTTGCTGAGTCTTCCTCATTGCATCATGTTAATGTTCCTGATGGGGGAGTGTACCATTTAAGCATGAACCATTACAGGGACATGCTGCAGATCATACACTTGAACCATTATAGACACTAGTGGTAGATCATACACTTGAACCATTACAGACACCAGTGGCAGATATGCATCTGAATTTGAAGTGGATACAACTACTGTAATCCATGAAGCTCATGAAGATGATAAGGCTGATGCAGTCGGTGAAGATGGAAACATTGTTGATTCTGTAGTATCTGAAGAAGCATCTGAACCTCAACAAGATACACATGATGAACATGCAGAAAATGTTGTACCTGAATGTGTTCCCTTAGGAATCAGAAGTCAAGAACCAAGAAAATAGGGAAGAAGTACCAAATAACCCATATGGTTACAAGATTATGTTACCAAGAAAAAGGCATATAATGTGGCATTATATCCTATTTCAGATTATCTGTGTTATGATCAGCTTTCACAGGCATGCAAAAGCTTTATATCAAAGGTTTCAGCACTCACAGAACCACAGAGATTTACAGAAGCATCAAGAGACAAGATATGGATTGAGGAAATGAAGCAAGAAATCAAGGCATAGGAGGACAACAAAACATGGGAGATAGTTGACTTGCCCAAGGGAAAAAACACAATTGGATCAAAATGGGCGTATAAAATAAAATATAAAGTTGATCGAGATGTTGAAAGATTCAAGGCCAGGCTAGTAGCAAAAGGATATAGAAAGGATGGGTTAGACTACCATGAGACCTTCTCACCAGTTTCCAAAATGGTAACTGTAAGGTCAGTTATTGTAAAAGGGTGGAATATGTATCAAATGGATGTGTATAATGTATTTTTACAGGGAGATTTATATGAAAAAGTATATATGGAGATACCTCAAGGTTTTAGAAAAAAGAGGGAGACCAAAGTATGCAAGATAATGAAGTCATTATATGGACTAAAGCAAGCTTCAAGACAGTGGAACATCAAACTCAAAGGGGCACTCATTGAGGTAGGATATAAACAAAGTCTATGTGACTATTCACTGTTTACCAAAAGGAAAGGAGAAGATTTTGTGGTTTTTCTTGTGTATGTGGATGATTTGCTCATCACAGAAAATAATGAGCAGTTCATCAAGGAAACTGAAGATGTTCTAAATCACAAGTTCAAAGTGAAAGTTCTGGGGGAATTGAAGTCATGAGATCCAACAAAGGGATCTTGCTAAGCCAAAGGAAGTATGCCTTGCAACTGATTCCTGATTTGGGGTTAGGATCTATTAAACATGTGGCCACTCCAATAGATATGAACCAAAAACTCACTTCAGGGGAGTTTGATGAACATGTTGGGGTATCTGGAGATGAGCTGATCAAGGATGCTACAAGCTATCAGAGATTGATTGAAAGATTACTACATCTGACAATCACAAAACCAGTTATAGTGTTTGTTGTCCAAACACTTAGTTAGCTTATGAAGTCACCTACATAGTCTCACTGGGAAGCAGCATTAAGAGTTGTGAAATATATCAAACTAAATCAAGGAATGGGCATTCTACTAAGTAGCAAAGGAGGAAACAGTTTGACTTGCTTCAGTGATGCAGACTAGGCTGCATGTCCTAATACCAGATGGTCAGTAACTGGTTTCTTTGTGAAGTATGGGGATTCATTCATGTCATGGAAATCTAAGAAGCAATAGACACTGTCTAGAAGCACAACCGAGGTAGAATATAGAAGCCTTGCAACAACTACTGCAGAGATAGTATGGCTAATTGGGTTGTTTACAGAGCTTGGCATTTTAGTTGAACAACCTGTAAATGTGTTTTGTGATAGTAAGACTGTCACGACCCAATTTCCCCTCCGTTGGGTTTCGTGATGGCTCCTAGTCTTAAGGACTAGGTAAGCCTAATGATTGCGAAATAACAACAATAAATAATAACATCTAAAATTCTTCTAGAATAAATCCCTTATACAATGAACATCTTCCCAAAACCTGATAGTACAAGTCATAAGCTCTACAAAGTTTTTGCTACCATTTCTAAACACAACCGTATGGAAAGAAGTACAACAGTGAGAATATAAAATAGGAAGGTGACTTTGAGGCATGCGAACGCAGCAGCAGGTCTACCTTAAGTCTTCTCGTCAAGGATCCGCACAGCTACTAGCGAACAATACCTGGATCTGCACATAAAGATATGCAGAAAAGTAGTATGAGCACATCACAGCAGTGCCCAGAAAAGTAGTATAACCTCGGTGGAGTAGTGATGAGAAACAGTGAAGACACCTAATGGTCAAATGAAATGAACAGGATATGGTAATAAAATATCAAGATAAAGATAACGTGGTAATATCAACCGTAGAGAGAAATCAAATACAAACAGTAGGAACAATAAGGGAAGAACACAGGTAGTAACGAACGACACCAAGTAAATCAGATAACCTAGTAAATCAACACTGACATAACAGGAACAGAGACAAGTAAGAATGTATCCAAATAAAGAAGGCAACGCCAACTCAATCACTCACATAATGCCTAATACACAATATATATATATATATATATATATATATATATATATATATATATATATATATATGGTGAGGTATTGGCAATACTATGGGTACTAACACAAAGAATCACAGCAGTAAGGGAATCTAAGCCGTTAAAACACTTGAATTAATATCAACAATTACGCACAGCAAATAGAAAGTGCACGGCATCACCCTTCGTGCTTCTACACTCACAGAATATCGACAGGGGATCTTCCGGGATCCTATCCCGTAGTCCCAAACGTAAGTACATGGGGGATCTCTCAGTATCCTCAGTATATGAGCTAGGTATCTCTTGGTATCCCGAGGATCTCTTGGTAACCTCAATATATGTGCTAGGGATCTTTTGGTATCCCGGGGACCTCTTATATCCTTAATATATGTGCTGGGGATCTCTTGGTATCCGAGGATCTCTTGGTATCCTCAATATATATGTTGGGGATCTCTTGGTACCCAGAGGATCTTTTGGTATTCTCAATATATGTGCTGGGGATCTCTTGGTATCCCGAGCCAACAATATGAACAATAACATCCCGGCAAGGGAATCAACAATATAAACAATACATCCCAGCAAGCGAGTCAACAATATAAACCTTACATACCGGCAAGGGAATCAACAACAATCCAACAATCCAATCACAAGGAAGTTCCACCACTAATAGTATGATTACATAGCAACTAGAGAATCACTGAGAAAGTAAGAAGCACAATAACCTTAACAAAACAACAAAAGAACAACAAATTCAATTAAGACAATTATGGCCAAGCAACAGGTGAGAGTTAGAGAAAAGCTAATAACATCGTATGGAGCATATAGAGGTAAATTATGCAACTAGATAACTCTATCATAACAGAATACTTCCCATATGGTGAACATAAGGACCTAAGAACCCTAAAGGCAATTTTCCCACAAATAAGTTCGAGCACACACTCGTCACCTCGCATGCGTGGACTACAAATAGCATGGAAGACTCAAATCCTAAGGGGAAGTCTCCCACATAAGGTTAGGCACCTCAACTGGCTCAAAATCAACCTGAAACCACGTCCTTGCCACGAGTACTTGACTCCAAATGGCCCAAATCTATTAAATTCAATTCAATAATGTAAATAAAACTTCAAGTAGTTGATTCTACATTTAAATTCTAAGCTAATACGCGAAATTAGGTAAAATGACCAAAATGCCCCTCGGGCCCACATCTCGGAATCGAGTGAAATTCACATTTTCAGAAACCGCGTATTCTGATGAGTCTATACATAACAAGGACACTGAAATCGGAATTCAATTGACCCCTTAAATACACATGTTAAGGTCTCTTAATCTCAAGCCCTAATTACCCTTTTTTCCAAAATATTTCACCACTAATTAGGTTTTTAATCACATATAAACGAGTTATGAAGCCAAAAATGTTAGCTTCAAGTTATTCCCCATTGATTTCCTCAAAATTCTCCCTCAAAATCTTCAACCCCTTCAAAAATGATGGAAAAATGAAGAAGGGTTGCGGATGGGCTATTTAAATACTGCCCAGATTTAACCCTATGCGATCGCAGAAATACCTATGCGATCGCATCAGACAACTTCCTCAAGCAACGCGATCGCGGCCAGCTTTATGCGATCGCATAGAGCAAATTCCATCACCCCACTGCCACACCAAGTCCTTTTACGCAAACGCAATGACCAACAAGCTCGCCCTATACGATCGCACTCCTTCCTTTGTGATCGCAATTCACAAAAATCGCATGGACTCAACTTGTTCTACGCGATCGCAGGTGATCTCATGCAATCACAATGAACAAATCACTGCTGCAAAAAATACCAGAAAACCAGCAATCTCCCAAAGACCAAAAGTGCCCATTTGAGCATCCGAAATACACCCGAGGCCCCCGGGGCCTCAACCAAACCTACCAACATATTCCATAACATCATTCAAACTTTTTCCAACCTTTAGAACGCTCAAAACAACATCAAAACACCAATTTAGCATCGGATTCAAGCCTAAGAACTTCAAAAATTTAAAATTTATGCTTTCGATCAAAAAGTCTATCAAACCTCGTCCGAATGACCTGAAATTTTGCACACACGTCACATTCAACACTATAGATCTACTCCAACTTCTGGAATTCCCTTTCGAACCTCGGACCAAAATTTCACTATCGAATCGGCAACTTCAAAAATTCAACTTTCGGCATTTCAAGCCTAAAAGAGCTACGAACCTCCAAAACTCAATTCGAACACGCTTCTGATCCCGAAATCACCCAACGGAGCTAACGGAACCATCAGAATTCCATTCCGAGGCCATGTTCACACTGCTCCGACTACGGTCCAATTCTAAAACTTAAACTCTCATTTATGGACTAACGGTCCCAAAACACTTTGAATTTCCTAATAAATCTTCCCATCAACTCACAATAGCAGAAACAAACACGGGGAATGCAATTAATAGGGGGATCGGGGCGTTAATTCTTAAAATGATCAGCCTGGTCATTACATCCTCCTCCACTTAAACATACGTTCTCGAACGTTCCTGGAGACATTCCAAAACCATCGAACAACTACATGAGCTCACCATACATACACCAGGGGGTGATTATCCATAACCCAACCTAAGCAGAACTATCGATGCAACTTAATATAAGGTCTCACCTCCTCCTTAGCCCATTACCTTAGGAAAAAAAACCCAATTCTCAACATCTGATTTTCATCATAGGATCCGAATCTCACATCATCACACTGTATAAACGTGAACGAGCTGAATCGAGCCAAAATTCCAACCCAGAATACAATCACATGTTGTTCCATGCAGCTCAAATATTCGAAGCAATAACTTGTGACCACCATAGCTACTCAATAACATTCTGGATGTCGGGAATACACCTCACATTGAATATAACCTTGTCCCGGACCTCCACATCGCTGCTCATGATAACGAAATATACAGAAACTCATAGCCGCCCATGAAGATAACAAGTCAAGAAGCTCTCTCACCCGATACCATAGTACTAATCTCAGGTCTAAGAACCTCATCTCAGCCGATACAAGCAGCACAACTAACATCGCATCACGGATTCTCAGATTACACAATTCGTACATCAACCCAGTAATTACTCAATTATGTAACACAATAAAGAAAAGCAAAGTAGAATAATTTTCTAGCAGGTGTAAAGTGGGCAATAATAAAAATATAGTTTTCATCAGAAATGGTTTCACAGAGGAAAAACAGAACACCAAACAATCACGAGGAAAGGGTATCCCACATAACATTCGCTGCGGTATGCAGCCCGATCCCAAATACTCATCAAGCAGTATCTCACATAACATCCGATGCGGGGTGCAGCCCGCTCCCAAGTAAGAATCAAGCCAAAATGCTCGGGCTCACTAATCATATAAATGTTGAGATTAAGCACAACAAAGTGCACAAATAAAACTGTGGGAGCAATGAATAGAAGCAATAAAATATGAGAGAAGCAAGCACATATATAAGGTGCAATGAGAAAATCAACATCACGAGGGCTATCTCACCCGCATCGCCATAAGGCCTGAACAGAATTACAACATGCTTGAGGAATAATCGTACAACCTCACAGCTCACCACAACATAACAAAGCAACACATAACATAGGCTAGAGGCACAAATAATGTCCATAGGAGCACACAATCCTGACCCGCTACAAAACACATATTCTCGCTGATCTTCCAAATAGCCCCAACCAAATTCTAGTTCTTCTCAATTAGATAAATATGTTTCAAAAGATCCATAACCACTTATCGGTATTGTATGCTATTAATTATCCCATTCTTAACATTTCTTCAAAGTCTGCAAATAGGATAATGTCTACATACGAAGGCACCTAGCCCCAAACATCTGGAGTACTAAAATTTCCATACCCAACTCAACCATGCAAATCAAATGGCTGATATATCACTCACACCCTATTATTTCGCTGAATCACCCATATAGAGTTTCTTGCCGCATAACAAAACATGAACCTCGAAAGCCTTAAAACCTAGTAATCACCATGCTACCAGCCATGCACCCGCAAACCAAAACTCAAGGTCCTTTCCAAAATGTATACCCTTCGTATATGATAGCCAACAAGGTCAATACCCTATAAATTTTGGATACCTATTCAGGAGAAGGTCACAATGTACTACATATTCCTTATGCCCATAGCAGCCAGTCGACTCAAGTTGTTTCCAAAAACATCAAGAACCCTCCGAGATCCATCCGCATGTAATCAAACCATCAGGAATGCACCTACCCAACTCAACCGAGTCACACAACCCGTCAAATCCAAGGGTGCTGACACAAATGCCAGTAGAGGATTCCTATTCAAAGGACCAATCACTCTATCGTTATGTTGACCCAACACCACAAAGCTGACCTTTTTCTTCGGATAGTCGATATGCAATAACCCCAATCAAAGCCCCAATATCATCCCTTGCAAGATCTTAGTCTTTAGATATATAAAAAAAATTTGGAAGTCTTCCAATACCACTTATATACATACCTCAGGCCAAAATTGATGTAAATCTCACTCTGCAATCTGGACGTCGCAAGTGGACTCCTCCACTTAGCGCGAAGCCATAGAAAATAACATTTGATGATCCGCAAAACTAACTTTCGCAGCTCGCACAACACTAATCACAAGGTACCCCAATACCACCAGCCATCCTCAATCAATATCCACCTCGCAACCTTGCCACAATTGCGACGACTAGTCAACCAATTAAACCTTCACAAGCTCGCACTTATCAACCAGATGTCGGAAACCGTTGTGCCTTCATATGAACAATTGAATTGTCTCTCAATACCTATGTATCTTCAGCATGGACAACACGATGAGACAATGCCTGAGCATCTCTGACTCCTTTGTAGTCCGTTTATAGCATCACGAACCACTAGCGCATGACGGACACTGAGAGCGTAATATCATACACGAGTGGATGTAGAGGAACATAAGTTATATACTTCAAGCTGAATCAATATTGCACGATAAGGAATGAAAGAAGTGGAATTTGCTAACAGTTTTGTGGACTCTCAAAGATAAGTACAGACATCCCCGTACCAATCCACAAGACTCTACTAAACCTTCTTATGACTCGTAGCACCCATGAACCTAGAGCTCTGATACCAACTTGTCACAACCCAATTTCCCCTCCGTTGGGTTTCGTAATGGCACCTAGTCTTCAGGACTAGGTAAGCCTAATAATTGCGAAATAACAACAATAAATAATAACATCTAAAATTCTTATGGAATAAATCCCTTATACAATGAACATCTTCCCAAAATGCGGTAGTACAAGTCATAAGCTCTACAGAGTTTTCGCTACCATTTCTAAACACAACCGTATGGAAATAATTACAACAGTGAGAATTTAAAATAGGAAGGTGACTCTGAGGCCTACGAACGCAGCAACAGGGATACCTTGAGTCTCCTCGGCAAGGATCCGCACAGCTACTGGCAAACAATACCTGGATCTGTACAAAAAGATGTACAGAAGTGTAGCATGAGCATACCACTGTGGCGCCCAGTAAGTATCAAGACTAACCTCGGTGAAGTAGTGACGAGAAAACAGTCAAGGCACCTACTGGTCAAATGAAATAAACAGGTTATAATAATAAAATATCGAGATAAAGATAACGAGGTAATATTAACCGTGGAGAGAAATCAAATACAAACAATAGGAACAATAAAGGAAGAACACAGGTAGTAACGAACGACACCAAGTAAATCAGATAACCAACTAAATCAACACTGACATGATAGGAATAGAGACAAGTAAGAATGTATCCAAATAAAGAAGGCAACGCCAACTCAATCACTCACATCATGCCTAATACACAATCCCTACCATCTCAAATCCTCGGTTTCTCATATCATAATCTTAACTTCTGAACCTTCAGCACACATGGCACCTTCTGCTCCCATATTTTCTGTCTCACACTTAACAAAGAAATCCACATGCTATACAATACATAATGTCCGAACAAAAGCACTCAAGATGTTCAAGAAGTCTCATTTACCTAATATAAGTAAATTACAAATTCTAAGCTAATTAGGAAAGCCAACGAGAAAAGATGAAGTTATTTTTTGAAATCATTTGAATATAGAAAGTACTATTTTTAATTAGAATACAACATCGAATGAATTATTACCTTTACCATGAGGTTTAATAATTTATAACTTAGTAGAAGTCCCTTCTAAGTAGAATACAACCTCAGACGTTTTAAGGAAAAAATTATTTGAGAAACTAATTGTGTCAAAAATGTAGAAGTTTCTGATGTTTGAAGTGTGTGTATATGGCGAGGTATTGACAATACTATGGGTACCAACACAAAGAATCACAGCAGTAAGGGAATCTAAATAGTTAAGACACTTGAATTGATATCAACAATTACACACAGCAAACAGAAAGTGTACAGCATCACCCTTCGTGCTTCTACACTCACTGAATATCAACAAAGGATCTTCGAGGATCCCGTCCCGTAGTCCCAAACGTAAGTACTTGGCGGATCTCTCACTATCCTCAGTGTATGAGCTAGGGATCTCTTGGTATCCTCAATATATGTGCTAGAGATCTCTTGGTATCCCGAGGATCTATTAGTATCCTCAATATATGTGTTGGGGATCTCTTGGTCTCCCGAGGATCTCTTGGTATCCTCACTATATGTGCTGGGGATCTATTGGTATCCGAGGATCTCTTGGTATCCTCAATATATGTGATGGGGATCTCTTGGTATCCCGAGGATCTCTTGGTATCCTCAATATATGTGCTGGGAATCTCTTGGTATCCCAAGCCAACAATATGAACAATAACATCCCCGCAAGGAAATCAACAATGTAAATAATGCATCCCGGCAAGGGAGTTAACAATATAAACCATACATCCTGGGAAGGGAATCAACAACAATCTAATAATCCAATCACAAGGAAGTTCCACCACCAATAGTATGATTACATAGCAACAAGAGAATCACGGAGAAAATAAGAAGCACAATAACCTTAACAAAACAACAAAAGAATAGCTAATTCAATTAAGGCAATTAAGGCCAAGCAGCAGGTGAGAGTTAGAGGAAAGCTAACAACATCGTATGGAGCATATAGAGGTAAATTATGCAACTAGATAACTCAATCATAATAGAATACTTCCCATATGGTGAACATAAGGACCTAAGAACCCTAAAAGCAATTTTCCCACAAATAAGTCTGAGCACACACTCATCACCTCACGTGCGCGGACTACAAGTAGCATGGAAGACTCAAATCCTTAGGGGAAGTCCCCCATACAAGGTTAGGCAAGATACTTACCTCGAACCGGCTCAAAATCTACCCGAAACCACGTCCTTGCCACGAGTATTTGACTTCAAATGTCCCAAATCTATTCAATTCAATTCAATAATGTAAATAACACTTCAAATAATTGATTCTACATTTAATTCTAAGCTAATACACAAAATTAGGAAAAATGACCAAAATGCCCCTTGGGCCCACGTTTCGGAATCGGGTGAAATTTACATTTTTAGAAACCACGTATTCTCACGAGTCTATACATAATAAGAACACTGAAATCAGAATTCAATTGTCCCCTTAAATACCCATGTTAAGGTCTCTTAATCTCAAGCCCTGATTACCCATTTTTCCCAAATCTTTCACCACTAATTAGGTCTTTAATCACATATAAACGAGTTATGAAGTCAAAAATATTAGCTCCAAGTGATTCCCCTTTGATTTCCTCAAAAATCTCCCTCAAAACCTTCAAACCCGTTCAAAAATGGTGGAAAAATGAAGAAGGGTTGCGGATGGGCTATTTAAGTACTGCCTAGATTTAACCCTCTACGATCGCATCAGACAACTTCCTCAAGCTACGCGATCGCGACCAGCTTTATGTAATCACATAGAGCAAATTCTATCACCCCACTGCCACACCAAGTCCTTCTACGTGAACGCAATGACCAACAAGATCACCCTATGTGATCGCACTCCTTCCTTTGCTATCGCAATTAACGAAAATTGCCTGACCTCAAATTACTCTACGCGATCATAAGTGATCTCATGCGGTCGCAATGAACAAATACACCCGAGGCCCCCAGGACCTCAACCAAACCTATCAACATATCCCATAACATCATTCAAACTTGTTCCAACCTTCGGAATGCTAAATACAACATCAAAACACCAATTTAGCATCGAATTCAAGCCTAAGAACTTCAAAAACTTAAAATTTATGCGTTCGATCAAAAAGTCTATCAAACCTTGTCCGAATGACCTGAAATTTTGCACACACGTCACATTCAACACTACGGAGCTACTCCAACTTCCTGAATTCTATTCCGACCCTCGAATCAAAATCTCACCATCGAATCGGCAACTTCAAAAATTCAACTTTCGGCATTTCAAGCCTAAAAGAGATACGGACCTCCAAAACTCTGTCTGGATGCGCTCCTAATCCCAAAATCACCCAACAGAGCTAAAGGAACCATCGGAATTCCATTCTAAGGCCATCTTCACACTGCTCCAACTACGGTCCAATTCTAAAACTTAAACTCTCATTTAGGGACTAAGGGTCCCAAAACTCTCCCAATTTCCTAATAAATCTTCCTGGAAACTCACAATAGCAGAAAAACGTGTCACGACCCCAAATCGGACCGGTCGTGATGGCGCCTCTCGTGAAGACAAGGACAGCTGACACAACACCCATATTAACTCTTTAATCATTGAGAGTCATTTTTAAGCCTTTAGTTAAATAATATTTCATAATATAAGTCTGAATGAACAGTGAGGAAGTAACATACAAGCCCGACATTGGGGTGTCACTAGTCATGAGCATCTACCAAGGTCTGAATACAACAAAAATAGTAAAATTTACAAAGTACAGAAATAAAAATGAGAAGAAGGAAGTGGTTCTGCGAACGTCGTACAACCACCTTGCTAACTCTGATGACTCCGCGTCTGAGCAACCAACACCCGCTACCGGGTTCTAAATACCTGAATCTGCACATGAGATGCAGGGAGTAATGTGAGTACTCCAACCCAGTAAGTAATAAGAGTAAATAAAGACTGCACAGTAGGAAACAATGAATCCACATTTATAATAAACGCAATAAGCACAACAGGCTTTCAAATCAGAATACGAGTCAATCATCTCTTTTAAAATCCAACTTTTTTTAAAAATCATTTGAAAATACTTTCCATCAATTTCCGTAGGGGTTCAATACCATTAATAATAAAAGAGATGAAAACCATAATCGGCCCCTTGGGCAAAACATTGTTCGTAAACAGCACCTCGGGCAAAACAGGAATCATAAACACCTCTTAACACAAAGATCTCAGTGGAAATAACCAAGCCAAATCGGTGAATAAATACTGAATCCTCATAAAAACACCAGCTAAATTGAAAGTTGTTTAAAGACATTTGTTCAACATTTTCAACAGAGACTCAGTTTAAAGGGGAGTGAAAACAGCAATTACATCAACAAGCCCCTCGGGCAAAGCATCACTCATATATGTATCCCCTCGGGCAAGCCTCTTAGTCACTCGAGACTCAACTTTCATTAGCCAGCGCTCACGCTCAGCACTCACACTCACTAAGTACCATATAGTAACCGCTGCGGTGTGCAGCCCGATCCATATATCATTGCGGCGTGCAGCCCGATCCATAAATATAGTCGACTGCGCTCACTGGGGGTGTGCAGACTCCAGAGGGGCTCCTACAGCCCAAGCGCTATATCGCTGCAGCGTGCAGCCCGATATATATACATATATGCCCGATCCATAGATATATAATCCTCACCACCAGGCCCTCGGCCTCTCTCAGTCATTAACCATACAATCAGAATCTCAGTCTATCTCAGTCATCAACCTCGCAATCAGACCCTCGGTCTATCTCAGTCATCAACCTCATGATCATTGGACCGTCAGTAAAACAGGGAACTCAGCCCAAACTGTTTTCACCTTTTTAAGAAATAAAGTGATAAAACTAGATTTAAATAATAAACATGTACAACATGACTGAGGATATGCTTTAAAAAAAATAGAGGGAGGAAAAATAGTGAAAGTGCCCCTAAGAGTCTCAACGCGTCGGCACAAGGCCCCAACATGGCATACAACCCAAAATATAAAATCAATCTCTAGAACAGGGAATATCATAAGATTTCAAATCCAATATGCGACTTAACAGTCGTGCGGGACGGACCAAGTCACAATCCCCAACGGTGCTAACTCCATGCTCGTCATCTAGCCTGTGCGTCACCTCAAAGTAACACAACGTTGTGTAATCCGGGGTTTCAAACCCTCAGGAAAGTATTTACAATCATTTACCTCAATCCGAGCAAAATCCTACTCCGAAATGTCATTGCCCCTTGAATCGGCCTCCAATCGACCCGAATCTAGTCATAGTTAATTTAATTCAGTCAATACTAATTATAGGAATTAATTCCATATGAAAATACTAATTTTCGAACAAAATCCAAAATTTAACTCAAAATTGCTGGGGCTCACGTCTCGAAATCCGACGAAACTCACAAAATCTGACAACCCATTCAACCACGAGTCTAACCATACCAAAATTACTAATTTTCGATAACTTTTCGACCCTCAAATCCTCAAATATATCCAAGAGGGTTTTCAAACTTTTCCAACTTAAAATCACCAATTACATGTTAAAAATAACAATGGATTCGGATAATCTAACAAAAATTGAGTTAAGAACACTTACTCCGATGTTTTTCTTAAAAAATCTCTCAAAATATCGCCTCACCCGAGCTCCCTTGGTCCAAAAATGGAAGAGTGAGACGAGTTTGGACTTTATTCTGCTGCCCAGGGATTTGTTCTTCGCTTTCGCGGTCCTCCTCTCGCGTTCGCGAAGAACAAAATTTCCAAAAATTATTTTTCAAACTCTTCTCGGACAGCCTCTATTATAATGGCCATAACTTTTTCTGCAGATATCCAAATAACTATTAAAATATGTTTCTGGAAACTAAATTCAAAGAGCTACAACTTTTGTTTTTGAATCATCTCAAAATTCATTGTAAATTGAGAGATACGATCCCCTGAAGTAAGACCTGCGCAACAGAATTTCTTCTTCTTCGCGAACGCGAGGCTCTCTTCGCGAACGCGAAGAACAAAATCCCAGAAGCCAAATCCTTCTTCGCGAAGGTTTGGGGACCCTCGCGGACGCAAATAACAATACCAGATACCAGCTTCAGCTATTGTAAAACAGCCCGAAATGATCCGAAACCACCCCGAAACACACCCGAGGCCCTCGGGACCTCAACCAAACACGCCAACATATCGCATAACATTATTCAAACTTGTTCCAACCTTCAGAACGCTCAAAACAACATTAAAACACCAAATTTGCATCGGATTCAAGCCTAAGAATTTCAAGAACTTCCCAATTCCGTTTTTGATCAAAAACCCAAACAAACCACGTCCGAATGACCTGAAAGTTTACACACACGTCATAAATGATACAACGAAGCTACTGATCCCACGTCACCCTATCTCATTTAGGTCCGATAACACAATGTAACTGAAGTTTCACAATCTAACCTAGCACATAAACCTTAGAACCACATTTCCACTTTTGAAATCATCTATAAGATCAGAATCTCACATACTTTGAATAAGTCTGAACAAGCTGTATTAACCCATACCTGCAACCTCAGGTGCAATTATATGACATACCACATAACTCAAACACATGTAGCGATAACTTCCATTCACAGCAGCTGTACGCAACAACTGAATACCGGTAGAAAACCTCTTATCAACTAAAGTCTCATTCCAATACTTTCATATACTGCCAATGATAATGAAACACGCAATAAGCGATAACCATTTCTCAGATCAACCATTCATGAAGCCACTTCTCTTTTGGCAAATACCAAAGCAAATTTCTGAGCCAAAGCTCGATATTATCCTTCCAACATGCTGAAATCGAATCTGTTCGTATTCATTAATGATCCCAATGATCTCCTCTAATCTAACACGCTACTCTGGTGACATGACACATCAATACAGGCCTAAGCCACAACTTGCGCAAAACGCGCACCAATAAGCAACAGTCCGTACATACTCAAATCATGAAAATGACTCCAATGAAAGAGTTGTACCTCAAGCTCACCAGTACCATCACATCACAAGACTAAGAACCCGTCTCCCATCATAGAAACAGAACACACGAATCTAACTCGCACGATCATACATCCATATAACTTCGCTCCAATGCGCAACCTCATCCAAACGCTAGTCCACATTAAACACATCAAGTCCCTATGCTCCAAAATCGACAACCATGCACAATATGATGCCTAAAACCAAAGCAATCCTCATAACCACCGCAAAGCAATTGACATAGCATTACACATAATCGAAGTGACACAACCGATATGCCATCCACCGAGCAATACCCAATACTTTTCCTGCTCGAATTCCACTATGAAACCCTAATGGAACCGCACCACATGTGCCTATAACCCACAGCTACTAACGTCTCGCAACATGGAAAGATAACTCATAGATTCCCCCGATTACTAATAGCTCAATAACAACCGCATCAACACACACATCATCAATAGCAACTCGAAGTCAACAAGCTGTCTCGATGTAGCACACACATCCATATAGGATTACCAATGAACCACACATCAACTCTAGTCACCCACAACAGATAAATAATCCTCCGAAGGTTCACAATGACTGAATCATATCACATACTAACATCTATCTAACTTACCCATATTTTGCCATCCACAACCACGAGTTAACATCTATATGAGAACTTCCAGTCTCTAAGTCCATAAAGCACACGAATTACCATATCTGATCCCAATTCCGCCGCTCGCATATACAACACACCCCTAGTATCCAATCATTCCATGACTGTTACTCTAAAATTCTTCGGCTCCGCCAAGCAAACTCGAATATCAGCAGTCGATCTAGCAAGAAAGTGCCGCAATACTATCGAAATACCAGCAATTTAATCACATTGCTCTCTTCTGAAACATTTACCTTCGTCAAATTTCCTCCAATTAGCAATACCATTTCCTCAATCATCTGAGACTGCCCGCTGCCTAAGAGTTTCATGACCTTCCTTCCAGAACTGAACTGTAACCTTACACACGCAATCTCAATCCTCCATAATGTACCGCATATGCCATACCATCCTAGGACAACGTGAGAACTTCATATCCCTACCAAGCCACAAGCCACTATGTACTCAACCAACCAAGAACTTTCCATTGAGCCCAATCCAGAAGAAAATCACTATACATCCCATGCTTCTCACGCCAGCAGAAAATATACATCTCTAGCCATGGTAACAATCAACAAAAGAGGCAAGCGGAGTCAAAGGCCGAGCCTCAACTAGCAAAGGGGGACAACCATGCCAATCCAAACTCTCCGACTCCCCTTTGCACAAATAAGTCTGTCAAGACTGAATCTTCCTAACTCAATCAACCTACACGGGCCACTAAAATTCAAGAACACTGCCGCGAAATACCTGTAGGAACTCATTACCCCGAAAACACCCAAGGAACTAATCATATCCTTACCATACCGATCTAAGGCTCGTAAGCCGCTGAATACCTTCTCAGGTATTCTCAAGAGCACCACGATCAAAGTACTTTACTCTGAAGAGACTCCCAGCGAATCTAAGTCTGTTACCTTTGCCTTCTTGATACTATTACATAGAATCCCATAATTTATATAGAAAATACCACAAGTCTTGACATCTTCCAATGAAACTCAGTTTCTAATCACATATACAACCTTAAAATACCCAATTGTTATATGTAGAATCTTTATCACATTAGAACCATTCTTGAGAGTCATTCACTCTATTCGAACTGCAATTAGCCTAATCAAACAAATAGAACAACCCGTGCCTCATTAGCACTCTGACACCGCAGGATGTAAACTCATTCTAGAACAACCAAGCCACTTTCTGTTCTATACACCAAGCATCCATTACCAATAACAACTCAAGACATTCTGTGATTCTTATACACCTATAAATCATGACATAACCTTTGTCAAAATTTTCATTTACTCGAGACATCCTCGGTCTCAATCTCCATAAGCCATAACTGATTCACCAGTATGCCTCAAACTGAAACCAACATAGCATATAACCGTGCAATCAACTAAGCAATAGCAGACTCCCCCACTTGGTTTAAAGCCAACACACTCAATAACTCGTAACGCTTATACTCTAGTGATTCCATAATACCATAGTGAGATTAAACTCAAATCCTTGCAAGCTTGTAAAACACAGACCAATTGGTACTTTAAATCTTCTTCAAACCTTGCATTCACTCTCACAACAATTGAACCCAAATCTCTTAAGCGACCCAAGTTTATATTGAAACACATATATTACACTTGCAAGTGAGATCTTCTAACAGACAACGTAAAGATCACACAACTTCAGAACACTCCGCAGGAGATAGCCCACCTGCTTCGCCTCCAACTAACATTTCGGTTTACCTTCCATCGTCATAAACATTACGTAGTCACTTAATCTTCATGAGTCTGAACTCATACCACAACATGAAATTTACTTCGCTCCCAATCTAGGAGACATGAATAGATTCTTCACACCCATAATTCGGAGCTATACCTTCAATCGAACTGAAAATCAAGTACCTAATAGTTCTCCTATCTTCCAGCAGACCCTTCTCGTCATCTCCAAATCATATGAATACACCTCGCAGTCATATCATACTCATCACGTAGCTATTCAGTCATTACTTCTACCAATAGGGCACTACCGAACGTATAAGTTCAAAACACTTGTTCACGCAATCAGCACCTCAGTGCTCAAGGAATAGACAAAAACCCGGCCTCAAGTCCTCCAGAATAGCCCCATTATCAACTCACCGAGATCATATCTCACCCCTTGATCAGGGAATCACAAGCCATCGATGCACATTTGATACTGAGTGCTCATGTGCGCATGTGAACGCATGGAAGGAATTTCAAGAGTTATATCTCATGCAAAATCAAAGAACGCACGATAAGAATTCAAGAATGTGAAGTCTTTCCTAAAGGTCAGCCTCTCGAGGATAAATACAGACGTCTCCATGCCGATCCGCGAGACTCTACTAAACCCGCTCATGACTCGTGAGACCTATGTAACCTAGGCTCTGATACCAACTTGTCACGACCCCAAACCGTCTCGGTCGTGATGGCCCCTCTCGTGAAGACAAGATCAGCCTACACAACACCCATATTAACCCTTTAATCATTAAGAGT
Source organism: Nicotiana glauca (assembly GCA_026770625.1). NCBI lineage: Eukaryota > Viridiplantae > Streptophyta > Magnoliopsida > Solanales > Solanaceae > Nicotiana > Nicotiana glauca. The sequence continues at coordinate 63,970 of MU715876.1, read as the reverse complement.
CATTTTTAAGCCTTTAGTTAAAATATTTCATAATATAAGTCTGAATGAACAGTGCGGAAATAATATACAAACCCGACATCGGGGTGTTACTAGTCATGAGAATCTACCAAGGTCTAAATACAACAAAAATAGTAAAATGTACTAAGTACAGAAATAAAAATGGGAGGAAGGAAGCGGTGCTGCGAACGTCGTGCAGCCACCTTGCTAACTTTGATGACTCCGCATCTGAGCAACCAACACCCACTACCGGGTTCTGAAATACCTGAATCTGCACACGAGGTGCAGGGAGTAATATGAGTACTCCAACCTAGTAAGTAATAAGAGCAAATAAAGACTGAGTTATAGGAAATGATGAATCCACATTTATAATAAATGCAATAAGCACAACAGGCTTTCAAATCATAATACGAGTCAATCGTCTCATTTAAAACCCAACTTTTAGTATAAATCATTTGAAAATACTTTCCATCAGTTTCTGTAGGGGTTCAATACCTTTTATAATAAAATAGATGAAAACCATAATCGGCCCCTCGGGCAAAACATTGTTCGTAAACAGCCCCTCGGGCAAAACAGGTATCATAAACACCTCTTAACATCAAAATCTCAATGGAAATAACCAGGCCAAATTAGTGAATAAATACCGAATACCTCATAAAAACACCAGCTAAAATGAAAGTTGTTTAAAGACATTTGTTCAACATTTTCAATAGAGGCTCAATATAAAAAGGAGTGAAAACAGCAATTACATCAACAAGTCCCTCGGGCAAAGCATCACTCATATATGCATCCCCTCGGGCAAGCCTCTCAGCCTCTTAGTAAGTCGAGACTCAACTCTCATCAGCCAGCGCTCACGCTCAGCACTCACACTCAATAAGTACCATATAGTAACCGCTGCGGCGCGCAGCCTGATCCATATATTGTTGAGGCGTACAACCCGATCCATAAATATAGTCGACTGTGCTCACTGAGGGTGTGCAGACTCCAGAGGGGCTCCTACACTCTAAGCCCAACACGGGAAGCATCACAATAAACTGTATAAGGCCCTAAACCTGTGGGCAAAACCAACACCGATACCGTAGTCAAAGCTGTCTTAAGCTTCTGAAAGCTCACCTCATGCTCATCTGACCACCTGAACTAGGCACCCTTCTGGGTCAATCTGGTCATTGGGGCTGCAATAGAAGAAAACCCCTCCACGAATAGACGATAGTAGCCTGCCAATCCCAAAAAACTCCAAATCTCTATAGCTGATGCTGGTCTAGGCCAGTTCTTGACTTCCTCAATCTTCTTTGGGTCCACCTAAATACCCTTTGCTGATAAACCATGACTTAGAAATGCAACTGAACTCAACCAGAATTCACACTTCGAGAACTTAGCATATAATCGACTATCCCTCATAGTCTGAAGAACCACTCTAAGGTGCTACTCATGCTCCTCCTAGCTGCGGGAATATATCAATATATCATCAATGAAGACTATCATGAACGAGTCCAAATAAGGCCTGAACACTCAGTTCATCAAGTCCATGAAAGCTGCTGGGGCATTTGTCAACCCAAATGACATAACCAAGAACTCATAATGCCCGTACCGAGTTCAGAAAGCTATCTTAGGGACATCAGATGCCCTAACCCTCAACTGATGGTAGCCAGATCCCAAGTCAATCTTGGAAAATACCTTGGCACCCTGAAACTGGTCGAACAAATCATCAATCCTCGGCAGCGGATACTTATTCTTGAGTGTAACCTTGTTCAATTGTCGGTAATCAATACATATTCTCATTGACCCATCCTTCTTCTTAACAAATAACACCGGTGCACCCTAAGGCGAAATACTGGGTCTAATGAAACCCTTCTCAAGCAAATCCTGTAACTATTCATTTAACTCTTTCAACTCAGGCGGTGCCATACGATACGGCAGGATAGAAATGGGTGAAGTGCCCGGTACCGGATCAATACAAAAGTCAATATCCTTGTCGGGTAGCATACCGGGCAAGTCTGAAGGGAAAACATCAGGAAACTCACAAACAACAGGCACAAAATCAATAGAGGGAACCTCAGCACTAGAATCACGAACATAGGCTAAATAGGCCAAACACCCCTTCTCGACCATACGCCGAGCCTTCACATACGAGATGACACTGTGGGTAGAATGACTAGGAGTCCCTCTCCACTCTAAACGAGGCATAATGACTAGGAGTCCCTATCCACTCTAATCGAGGCATACCCGGTAAAGCTAAGGTCACAATCTTGGCATGACAGTCCAAGATAGCGTGGTACGGTGATAATCAGTCCATCCCCAATATAATATCGAAGTCAACCATATCTAAAAGCAATAAATCTACACGAGTCTCAAGACCCCTAATCACCACAATACAAGAACAATGGACTCGATCGACCACGATAGAATCACCCACCAATTGAGACACATAAACAGGAATACTCAATGCATCACTAGGCATGATCAAGTACGGGGAAAAATAAGATGACACATACGAATACTAGACCCCGGATCAAACAACACTGAAGCATCTCTATCACAAACTAGAATCGTACCTGTAATAATTACATCTAAAGCCTCAGCCTCGGGCCTGGCCTGAAGAGTATAACATCGGGGGCTGGGCCCCACCATTCTGATCTACCTCTCTGGGACGGCCTGCTGCTGACTGGCCTCCACATTTGGCGGTCTGAGCTCCACCTCTAGAACCTCTATCTCCACCTCTAGCACCTCTACTCCCACCTCTAGCTAGCTGGGCGGGCTGTGGAACACCTGGTGCCTGAACCATTGCACGGGAACCCTGATGCTGAGAGCTACTCGGTGCTCGAGGGCAAAACCTAGCAATGTGACCCATATCACCACAAGTGTAACAAGCCCTCGGCTGCTAAGACTGCTAACCCGATCGACCTGAATGACCACCCCGGAAACTCTGAAGCGGTGATACACTGATAGGAGCTAGCGATGCACTGAAGGGCTACTGATCAGAATAGTGCGTGTGAGAACTACGACCACCGGAGGCACTGTGAGAAATCTGGAGTGCTGACTGGAAGGGCCTGGGAGGATGACTTGACCCCTATCATACGAATCTCTACTTCCAGATGAGGCACCACTGAATCTGCCTGACTGACGTGGTCTCTTGTCTGCCCTGTGACCACCCCCTATGATAATACCATCTCAACTCTCCGGGCTACATTGGCTGCCTCCTGGAAGGATATCTCACTCCCAGCCTTTCTAGCCATCTGGAGACGAATCGGCTGAATGAGCCCATCAATAAACCGTCTCACTCTCTCCCTATCAGTGGGAAGTATAATAAGAGCATGGCGAGCCAAATCAATGAACCTGGTCTCGTACTGGGTGAGTGTCATGGATCCCTACTAGAGATGCTCGAACTGCCTCTGATATGCCTCTCGCTGTGTAATATGGAGAAACTTCTCTAGAAATAGCTGCGTGATCTGCTCCGAGGTCAAGGCTGGCGATCCTGCTAGTCTAGCTAAGCAATAATACCTCCACCAAGTCTTAGTGGATCCAGACAAGCGAAATTTAGCAAAATCAACCCCATTGGTCTCAACAATACCCATGTTCCGAAGAATCTCGTGGCAGCTGTCTAAATAATCCTGAGGATCCTCGGTTAAAGACTTCTGGAATTTGTGGTTTTAAACAAGTTAAAAAGGAGCCCAGAGTATTTGTGTGGTTATAAAAGCTTCTCATTAAGGGTAGAATTATAAGTTTGAGCTAAATTGTTACCAAATTTAGAAAAGGGTTATTCTTTTTGGAACGGACCAAAAAGGAAATAGGTTCACATAAACTGGAATGGAAGGAGTACAAGACAAAAACTTAAGCATGTTTATTCTGAAGTTTTAGCAAATGAACTAAAAAACTTAAGCATGTTTAGTCTGAAGTTTTAGCAAATGAACTAAATAATACCAGCATCTTTAGACTGAAGTTTCGGATAAAACTCATGACAAAACTGTAGACTGCGGGACAAATAACTTTAGCATGCATTAGCATGAAGTTAGCTTCAATATAAAACAATTTCTTGGTACATTAGCATGAAGTTTTAGCTTCAACGTGAAACAACTTCATGCAAGTGTAATTCTGAAAATAAATCTGGACAAATTTATGGTTTTTTTATAAAGCTGTTGAGAGTAGAGGAGGAGATCCTTTTTTCACGAATAAGGTTGCAGATCACGCGATTAATGTGTGATGTAAGTTTTATATCTTTTGTCAGGGTTGTAATTGTCATATTATTACGGATTTTTTGTCAGTTGGCTATCAAATTAATAATTTTAAAAAATAAGGTAAATGTTAAAAGGTGGCACAAATATAGGGTGCGACTGCAAATTCTCTAATCTTGTGGCTACCGATTGTCATTAGTTTTTCCGGATGGCTATAAGTGATAATAGCTCTTATTTTTAATAATGAGTGTCCAATCCCTCTATGTAGCTACACATCTTTCTATTTACGAGGACTCATGAGCCATGAAAGTCCTAATAGTACAGATCGGAGAAATATTTACTGGAATATCCTCCTTAAATTCTTATCAATAAAACTAGCTACTAATGTTCTTCTAACGGGAGTGCTCATCCTCGTTCCTTTACTGAGTCAGCTCGACCTCGATCTCGACCACGTCCTTCGTCAGATCACTTCAACCTCACCTTTATCCATTATTGAGAACACACGAAGGCTCTCTTAATGTTGACTCTATCCACATAATTAAGATAATTTTTAGCCCATACACTATGTTCTTTGAAATATGGAATACATGCAAGTAGGGGCAGAAAATGGGCGGGTTGCGCTGAATTTGGGCGGGTCAAGATGGGTTATGTCAATAAATGGGCCATTGCCCAACCCATCCCAAAGAGTACCTTGGGCTAAGATAGGCTGAGTCAAGATGGGCTAAACTATGAGTCATAACCCAACCCGCCCAACTTGATCCATGTTTTAGAATCATACTCATCTTGCATAAAAAAAAATACCTTTTACCTTAAAATGTGTAAGTGAAAAAAAAAATTTGGGTGGCGGTCGGGGTGGAATGAGGGGGAGGGGTGGGTGGGTGGTGCAGAAAAACGAAAAAA
>MU715876.1:37353-55978 GCA_026770625.1 Nicotiana glauca | reverse complement strand
CTGGATTGCTGCCCTTGAAGTTAGGGTTCCTTTTTCAAGTTTAACAAAAGAATATCTTTTTGAACAATTAAAGCTAACACAAAAGGAAGAAGGAACCTGAAAAGGATTTCACCGGAAAGGAGTGAGGTTGTCGGCGCAAGAGACAGAAAGGACCAAGTTCGCCGGCGAAGGAGAGTGGTAACCGGCGGTAGTTCCGATGACGTGAAAGAGTTCAATATCGATTTTGTTTTTGTTTTGGGACTAATCAGCTAGGAATCTCAGAAAAATAAAAGAACATAAAATTAAAAATACAAAAAAAAAAATTAAAATTAGGGAAACTAAATAAATTTCTATATAAATTGGATTGAGATACCTTTTTGTTTTGGGTTGAGATACCTTTTGTTTTGGGTGAGTTTTATGGGTGAGTTTTTTTCATAAAGCACTATCTTTTAGTAGTAATTAGTCATTTATAGATACCATTTGCTATATTACGGGTTATAGATACCTTTTCTGTGGCTATATGATATATTTGATATATTTAAGCTCTTATATTCATGAATACAGTAGCAAAAATAGGCGTGAATCAGGGATGTCCAACTAATCAGTTGTTGTATTCGAGTTTATTCGACTGTATTCATGGCGTGAAACATGGGATTACAGTTGTACAGATAAACAGGAGATTACACTGTTTTAAAACGGAAAGTGTATCAATTAACATAATAGACTACTAATATAACTCAACAAACTCAATTATAACACACACAAAATTTGTATTTCTGGTTATAAAAAATTTTCTCAGCTGGAAAAATCCCAAAAAATATAGCAATCTTCAGAGAAATTATATAATAAATCTGAATACATAAATTATTTTAATTGAAAAAAATATGAATACATAGAATACAGCGGGATACATTGAAATACAATGAAAAAAAAGACAGTGAATACAATGAAATACACGGAATACAACAAGATACATTGAATTACAATAAAAAAAGACAATGAATACAATGAAATATATGAAGCTACTTCGGCGAATCTGTGGCGGCCTAAGAGGAGAATTGGCTCGAAAGTTTTGTAACAGAGGATTTCAGGCTGGACTACTTGATCAGAACGTCGTCGATCTTGATGAGGCCTTTCCACTCCTAGGGCTTGATTTCCATGGTCGTTGCTTTGATTTCGAACCTCCATCAGAAAGAATGAGAGATCTAAACAATACGCTCCATAAAAGAACCCATGATTATAAAATAGTCCTCGGTCATGGATTGGGCACTGACCAATCTGTCTGGAAACATCTTGTACCTTACATCGTCGGTGAATATCGACACCTTGTCGGCGAATATGTGGCGACCTTACCTCGATTTTGATGAGGCCTTTCAAATCAGACACTTGCACTTCAAATCAGTTGTTGTATGCTACATCCTTTTGGAGGAGCTTCAAATCAGTTAGGAGCTTCGATTTTGATCGGTGTTGTTGCTTCCATATTTCGTCCTCACCTCTTCTCCAAACTCATCCTTGTTTCAATGGGGTGAACTGATCCGCAGAAATTCTGGAGGGCATTAAGATAAAGGGTAATGTTTTACAATGGGATGTATCAAAGTAGAGAGAGAAAGAAAATAGTGTAACTGATTAGCGTATTTAGTGGCTTAGGGCTAGGAGGTAACAAAATTAAATATTTTGCTATAAACCTTAAAAGGTATCTATAGAATATAATTTTTTAAAATGGTATTTATTTAACATAAATAAGGTGTTAACCTTTGCTACAGGAGGTAAAAATTCCTAAAATATAATGAGTTAACTTGGGCTCAGCCCAAATTGACCCAAGAGCTAAAATATTGTGTTGCTTTCATTAATAGCACACTATTAAAAATATAATACAAAAGATTAGCATTAATTAATAATTAACAAATATGGCAGTAAAATATTTATACAGATAGCAGATTTAACTCAATTCAAATCAGCAGGAATCAAGCTATTTAAAAAGGTAGTCCTAATATTTAATAGCTTTCCCTATTGTTTTTATTCATTCCATAACATATTTTTTACATGGACCTTTTTATATAATGTAATGTACCAAATTACACATCATTATATTCTGATGAAATAAAATACATATATTTTATGAAAAAATTATAATGTATGTTTGCGGTAAATATACATTATAAATCATATATTTTTTAGAAAAATTTATGTATATATGCATATGTTATTTATATACGTCTTTATATTTAAATATATATCATCAATCCATTCCATAATAAAAAATTCCTTTTTATACATGGACCTTGTTATTCAATTTAATCCTAGCAAAATTATATATATGTATATTCCAATTAAATAAAATACATATATTTCGTGAAAATAATATAATGTATGTTTGTGGTATATTATAAATTATGTATTTTTTTTAGAAAAAATTATTTATATATGCATATGTTATTTATACACTTATTTATATTTAAATAGATATTATTGATATGCCATTTATATTTTGCACTAATATAACATGCATATTTGTATAAATTATCTATATATAATTAGTATATGTGACTTTTTTTTCTTATATATACATATTAGTGGCATGTTACTATTTTAGGTTAAATTTTATGTAAGGTATATGCTAGCAATATATTTTGATTAATATCAATATAATAATATATTATGATGTATATATATAAGTTATATATGTGGTATAAATACAAATAAAAAATATATATATATGACATATTGATGGAATATTTATATTGTAAATTATCACAATATAATATACTTGAAATATATTAAATGTATATTTTAAGTTAAATAAAATTGTACAAAAAAAAATTTTAAACTCAAAAAATAAAAAAATACGTGTGCAGGGGGAATTATTTTTTAGATATTCTTCTTTCAGAATCTTTGATTATATTTGGGAAAGTGTTATTTATGGAAGAGAAAAAAAAATTATGGAAGAGTGAAGAAAAAGAAAATATAGTAAAAAGTACATTAATGCAGAGGGATTCCTTAATGGAGTTATCAATGTGAAAGTGCTAAAAAGTTTTTAAAAAAAAAAGGGCTGCTTTTTAAATAAACAAAGCATACTATTATTTATGAGAATAGTTTTTAAAAAGGAACCAAGCATGTAAAAATTTCTAAAATTATTTGTAGCCAAACCCATTAATTTCTGTGCAGGTTAGATGGATTTGGGCTCAAATTGACACCCCTATATGCAAGTAACTGCTCTTTATTATTATAGGAAATAAAATACAAATATAAATAAAGGTAAACGTATTCATCTTTAACATTCTGAATATTACCTGAATATATTCCCTCTCTGAAATTTTTCAATATAAAAATAAATCTGACTATTGCACCCGTTGTAAGTTTCTCATCTGTTAATTTCTTACTTATTTGGACATCCCACGGTCATTTTGCTGAATCCTAAAAGGAAAACTGAATTTGCTATTCTTGATTAGGGGTGGCAAAATGGTTAAAAGAAAATAGTTAACCACCCATATTATCCAATATCCACTAAAAAATGAGTTGGATAATGAACTTTTTAAAAACGGGAGAACCATATTATCCATTTAGAAAATGGATAACCAATGAGTAACCAATGGATAATCAATGGATATAACTTTTACATTTGTAAAGCCTCAAATTGGGGGTTCCTCAAGTTAGGGAGACTAAGAATTCTCCCAAAAACTGATCATATACAAGAAGTCATGAATAATATGAGTAACCCATATTATCTGCCGGTTATTATCCGTATTAAATATGGATCAGGTCAGATAATTGATCCGTTTTTTCGTTACCCGTTTTCGACCCGAACTATATCCGACCCGACCCGCCCGTTTGCCACTCCTATTCTTGATTTTTCTCTTGAAGCATTTTGATTTATTCTGTTCGTTTGGAACTGAGACGCAACAATATAGTACTAGTACTTAGTCTGATCTTACCTTATTTCAAAAGAATGTGTAGGTTAAGATTTTGTGCGCTCCAATTTGCAAGACCGTCAAGATGATTGAATCCTGTGCTTTTCATTAATCAAAATAGAGTTGCTATTATGATGGAACTTGGGTATTTAATGGTGGTCCGTCTTAATAGTGACTATTAATCTTGGTTCACCTCTTCAAATCTTCTAATATAGGCAGATTATCACTAAATTAGAGAAAAAATCACCAAACTATATATGTCCATCGCAGACAATCCCCTTGTAGTTACAACCTAGCTTAAGCATTCTTTTATCTCTAGCCCAAAAATCAATTCTCTTCAACACGTCACTACCAAGACAAATATGGGGTGCAGCTACTTAAACTTGTAATTTGGGACATGTATATCAATATTTCGACATCAGTAATGCTTTGTAATTCTCAGCGGAGAATGAAGTAGATGCATAAATACATACACCACTTACTAAATAGGAAGTCAAAATATTAAGAACCAAAGAATAAACAACAAGCAGAACATAATTCCTTTTCACCGAGAATAGTGAGAATGGGGGATAAACAATAGAAAGGAGGTTCAGTAGTAGGAAACTAGAATTGTCCGTGGATAAGAAGCAACATATGCTTTCATACCCACCATTCCATAGACTCCATGGAAAAATATGCAAGAAAGAAGACGTAGTGACTCCTATGTCATTGTATTTTATGATGGGTGTATCAAGGAAAACCCTGACAAATCTACCAAGCAAGTGGCGACGTAATCCAACAAGCGCACAAGCTAACATCTGTGACACTTTACAAATTTATTTCTCTTCGCACCTAGAAATTTCTGAGACAGACAATGATACTGGATTGGAAAACACACATATATCCACAATTCCATATGTAGACACCATACGACATGGTAGGCACTACAACAGCATTAAATGTATTCCATCACAACAGACATCCTAATTAAGTACAATTCAGCAAACACCAAATCTTTGACACACACAATGACGACAAGAACTAATTGGTCAAATAAATAACCTGGACAACTATACACATAAACACTCAAGTAGGAAATGATATATTTGGTATCAGTTGACAACAAACCTAACACAGATAGGAAAGTAGGGGTTATCAAAGCCTGGTGTAAAGGTGCATCCTCTATAGAGGATTAGAAGTGCTTAGAAAATATTATACTAGTGTGACTAACTGACTTGGGTAAGTTCTTTAACGTTATATTTACGGTTGGAAAGGTGCCAAACAAATGAAGAAATAGTAAATCCTGATGTGTATATATTCAGAGTTATAATTACTTAAGATCTATGAATCATCCAATAAAACCCAAAGATAAGAGTGTAAACTTAAGGACACGTAAGGGTGAAGGGAAGAGTTGAATATATACCCATATACGAGTCAGATATACAACATATGCTATATTTTCACGAAGAAACTTCACAAAGATTTGCAGGAGAGGAAAAAGGATCTCCACAAAATTTTTTGTGCCAAGAATTCTTGAAAAGGACGCACATCAAATATATATAACTTCCAATGAAGTGCCCACGAGTCTGAGGGAAAAAGTAAGAGATAGGCATGAGTTTCCCTGAATTTACAATGAAGTACCAGTTTCCTCCAATTCCAGATGAGCTATATACACAATATAGAGTATCATGATACATGCTGTTAGTAAATTATAAAAGATCAGGAATGGCCAAAAACTATATATTATGAAGAGTCACGCCAGGGGCAGATGTACCAGTAGGTACGGGTTCAAACTGAACCCATAACTTTTGGCGCGGATCTTAAATTGATGTGTAAAACTTCAATGAGATTGTAATAAATAGTAGACATGAAACCCATAACTTTTGGCGCGGATCTTAAATTGATGCGTAAAACTGAGGTTGTAGACATGAACCCATAACTTAAAATATCTAATGGGTTCAGTGCTAAAAATCTTAGAAGCTGAACCCATAAAGTTTAAATCATGGATCCGCCTCTGAGTCACACTAGTAAGGAACAACGGATATTAGAACAAGTTGGAGTAAGAAAAAGATACAAGTTTATCCCACATAAGTAGAATGGAGATGAAATGAGTTGGACAAGATTGGCCAAAAAATAGAGAACTGCTATGACTTTAAAGGGTGACTCGGGTTCGAATATAGCAAACAGCCCCTCCAAGGATGAGGTAAGTAAGTTGTCTACACTACGCCTTCCCCCAGCTCGCCTGAGGGGGAGCCTGCACTTGGGTCTGACTTTGTACTTAACAAATGACATAACTAAATGGAAGCAAAGCATCCATAAAATAATACAAAGTGATTGAAAAGTATGACTTAGCAGATGTTACTACATTTATGTTAGGTCTGGTTTGTAATGACTGGGCAGAATAGGAACTTGTGTGAGATTTCGAAACCTTGAAAGACAAGTCATTGTGTTTGAAGTAATCGGGGGCAACAGAATGAAATGAATAAGTATCCATATAGGCAAACAGCCAAAACCTAGCCAGTATGGAAGTGACACATGGTAAGTTACCAAAAATGCATAACCGAAACACTAGCTTACATTGTGATTACCAACGAGTGGCAGCAGCATTTGTAGAGAATTAAGCTGAATAAATCTCCTATATTAAAAAACAGCTACATTCTGAATACATTAAGCTGCATTGCACTTATAAGCGGGATTCATGCTGATTTTATTTGGACTAACCACTACATAATCTAATGTAGAATACTTAATGTGCAGACCTTAATACAGCAAGCTTACAAAACAATTTAGCCATTTCCAAGAAAACTCACGGAGTAATTTTTAGAACACAAGCAGCAGATGTGCACTTAGTACAACAATAGACATTATACCAAAAACAATCACACATAGCAGATATACATCAGAGCAATAAAATAGACATAGCGCCATCTAAAACAAACCAGCATGAAACTATTAGAGTAATTAAAAGCGGATCTAGTAATCTTTCATAAACAAAACAGTGCAAAAACAAAAACAGACTAAATGTAGCTTAATGATAAAAACATTATCCATCACTCCTTTACTACTACTAATATTACCATATTCATCAAAATCACAGTCAATCTTAATCATATGAGATCAAAATTACCAGCAGTGCAAGGACCAAAACAACCTTCGCTCAGAACCTAAGCTTAGTGAAGAACCAACGATTTTTTCCAGTCTTGAACCTCTCCTCAAGCCTAGCTTTCGCCTCCTTAGCAGCAGTAACCTTCTTGTCACGTGACTGCAGAACATCCACGTTGACAACATCCTTCAGATCCACGTCGAGCGTGTAACGAGTGGGCATGATGTGGTTGTAATTCACGAGCTTGATGAAAGCCTTGACACGTGACTTCTTCGCCTGCTTTTTGGCTGAGTCCTTTCGGATCACCTTCTTAGGATACTTGGAAATACCTGCAACCAAACAATGGCCGTATGGCCTGTCCCTTGTTCCTTCATCGAATGCCCTAATGATCACTGCCTTACGGCCGGCATATTTGCCTTGAAGAATGATTACAGCTTTGTTTGGCTTCAAAAACTTCACCATCCTCGCCGCCGCGGATTCTCTCTCTCTCTCTCTCTCTATTCAATCTCTCTTGGCTGAATGCAAATGGAGTGTAGAACCCTAGTTTCTGCTTTATAAAGGAAGGGTGGCTTGCCAGAAAGTAAGCTAAAGCCCTAGTTCTGAATGGGTTTCGGCCCAATTCATTACTGTTGGGCCTTTAGCTTGATGAAATGGACCTTAATCTCAACCAAAAGGCAGCCAGGGGAAAAGTGCACCAGTAGCGACTTTTAAGTCTGCTATTTAGAATATTATAATGTATTTAAACATTAATAAATTAGTCCAAACTTCAGAACTAAGTATTCTAAATTTTTGAGCTGCTAATTTCTAATTCAGGACTTAGTGTACTAAATTCTTAAGCTGTTAATTTCCAATTCGGGACTAAGTGTCATGAATTTTTGAACTGTCAATTTGAAGTTCAGGACTAATAGTCTGTTTGGCCAAGCTTCTCCATGAACCAAAAGTATTTTTTTCTCAACTTGAGGTAACGGCCAAGGGCGGATCTATAGCTTAATTTATGGGCCACGTGAAATCATGGTCTTTTCGCCAAATTAGGTATTTTATGTACATATTTTCTACAATTAATCTAATATTATCTGCTGACACTCATACTCTAAATATGCTAGATGGTGCACTTGGTTTAATATTGAATTATTTACTCAGACGAGCAGGGATCAATTCCCACTTAATACTTTCTTTTTTCTCATTTCTATAGTGGTGCAATCATGCTATAATATTTTAGAGTCCTCTGTGTTTGGACAAGCTTTTTTAGGGAGAAAAAAATGCTTTTGGCTAGAAGCAGAAGCAATTTTGGAGAAGCAGAAAAAAAAATTGCTTCTCCCCAAAAGCAGAAGCAAATTTGATATTTTTTTCATATTTAAAATATACTTTAAGCATAATATCTAGGATATTATACCTTCTCTTCAGTAAGCAAATCACGCCTCTCTCAATAGCTTAACAATATCTTAGGGTTTCTCCCTTGTGTCAACAGCAAATTGCTTCAACAACAAGGAAAATTGTTGATCCAACTTGAAAATTTTCAATCAAATTGTGTTTTTTCTCGAGGTATGTGTTATTTGCCCCTTTATTCTTGTGCATTCACTACTAGAAAACTGCAAATTTCCCAGAAAAATTTCCCACAGATATATTATCAGTGGCAGTTCCTACTGAAATATAAAAAAATCAGTGGGAAATGAAAAAAAAAATTTACTTTTTTCTTAAAAACGTTCCCACAGACTATAGGTGGGAACTAGTTGGCGCAATAAAACGCGTAATTTGTTTCCCACCGAATCAGTGGGAATGTTATTAAAAATAAATTTATTAAAATCTACCCACTGAAAATATGGGAACATAAAATAAAAAATAATTTTAATATTCCCACTAATGTAGTGGGAAGCTCAAAATTTCAAACTGTTATATTTGGTCCAAAAACCCGCCAGCTTAAAATTATTTCGCGAGCTTAAAATTATTTCACCAAAATTTTTGAGTTTATATAACACAATTCCCACAAATTTTCCCAGTGAATCAGTGGGAAAGTATTTTCTATTACATTAGGTATATCATTTTCTCTTTTTCAATCTCATTCTTCTCTTTCTCTCCATTATCTTGGCAGACCAATTTTTCCCCATTTTCGGAAATTAGAGCTTTCACTAAGCTCATGCAAAATCGGTAAGACCTCCCCTCTCTCGCACGCTCCCTCCCTCCATCCCCCTTTTCTTTCTCCCTTTTCTGATTTTACATTAAATGCCTAAAAATCTAGGGTTCCTCCATGCCTAGTAATAAATGTTTATAATTATGTATTGATTTCATGGTTCACCACTGCTTCTGCTTATAATGGTCTTTTTCTGTGAGTATTGATATCAAAATATGCAAACCAAGTCCAAATCATAATCTCTTATGTTAAGTTCCTTGTCTCATGTAGAGGTATACTAACGATATTTTTGTGAAATTATTGTTTCCCACTTTTAGCTCTAGTTTCTAGTATGTAGACATGGAATTTGTGTTTCTTTGATGTGCTTATGGATGGATTCTGGATCATTTTTTTTCTATGTTTTAGGCTTATCGAATTTCGAGTATTTTGATTCATGTATAAGTGATTGTTTCACCCTTTAGAAGACGGTTATTCCTACTTAAGATGGCAGTAGCAGTGTCACATACTCACTTGATTTGTCATTTTTTTGTGTTGGCTGATTTCATGCTATGAAACCGATTTGCAAAACCAGCCCAGTGGCTATTATTGTAAATCAGGGTGCCAAGGAATGAGAGGCATATGGTCCAGAAAAGGTTATTTTCGTGAAGACGTGATACAATTGAATGACTGAGATTCTTGTTATTTCTTTTCCTTTAATCAGTAATTGTATATATGCATGATAGATTTTTTGCGGCAATGTAATTTGTTAGCTCTTGTTTTACGTATTCCCTGAAAGTTCGCAACTCACCTAGTTCTCATTTAATTAACTTCATTGTTAAGTCTAGACCCACTAGAATGATGGTTTACTATTAGGTTCATCTCCATTTCTTATGGTAGTAGTAGTTTAATCAGTAATTTATGTTTTGGTTGCTAGATTTTTATTTTCCAGTTGCTCTTTTGATACAGACTAAAGTTTTTCGAAATTTTCCTTTAGTTTCTGTTTTTAGTTTTGAGTTGGTGGATGGATTATCGATGATCTTTTTGAGTTCCCTCCACTGGAACGAGGAAATCAGATTTTTGATTGAAACTTCTCAGTTAGCATTTTAACTAAATTAGATTCCCCTAGAAAAGTGGATCTTGGTCTACTCTTTGGCTTTTTAATACTGGGCTATGTCTGTTTTATGACTTTGTGTAGACCAAGCTTCTGTTTATGTCACTGCTTTAATAAAAAAGAGGAAGATTAAAGTGTCAAATCACCGTTTTTTTCCTTTTTTAGATGACTTTTCTAACACAAAACTTTAAATTCTTACTCAAGGTTGAATCTGAGAAATGATTACCTTAACAATATTAAACGATGGATGAGCCGAAATAAGCCCCTTGCTTAATAAATCTACAATCCTTTATCATAAAAATGGTCTGAAAGGAGCATCTGATGTACAATGTGGGATGATATTGCTACTCTATGTTGAATTATTTATTACGATTGGGCGATACATTGATGTTAAAATCCAAATAGTTTTCTCTTCTTTAAGTGGGAATTATTATCCATTTTGGTATACATGTGTTCCTTTGTATAGTTAATGACATTCATCGCAAACAGATCATTGATAATGAGACTGTCTCTTTATCCTTCTCCACTTAAATAATAGGTTGTTGTGTGTGGTAGGGTTTGAACTTATGGTGTGCATTTGATCTACTGAAAATCAAAGTCCTGGAGTCTACGGTGAAGCTATTTTTTCAGCTTCTCAAATCGGGTTATAAGTCTTGAGGTAACTTCATTTGCTAATCTCTAAGTTGGTTTCAGTTGTTAAATGTAAGTTAAGCTGTTAAATTACTAGAACAACTACATAAATTTATATTTCTTTTATCTTGATAAAAAAATCCTTTATTGTGAATCTTATATCTATCCTCCAAGTTTAAATTTATTTATGGATGATAGCGAATGTGTTAGAATCTTGGTTTGACTTTTTATTCATAGTAACTTGATCTAGAACCATAGTATTTTCTTGATTTATAAAAAGACGAATAAAAGTTAGTTTTTTAAGGTATACTATTCATAATTAATTGTAAACTAAATGAGTTCTTTAAGGTATACTATTCAAGATTAATTGTAAACTAACTTGAAACAAATAAATCGTTCTAAGTCTATTCATTTATTTGTGTATATTTGTGTGCTATATCTCAAGCGGGCATGAATGCTATAATTGAGCTCATGCATGAAGTTAATCTGAGCATTAACATGCTATTTAAATTTGTTGCTAAGAGTATGGCTACATTATTGTTATGTGTTGTTGTTGCCTTTGGCATGAAGAATAGAAAACGTTGTCATGATTCCTCCTTTTACTTATTCGTTAAATATTTTCAATGCATATTGACAAAAAAATGAGCAAAAAATCACACAAGATAACAATAGTGAGAAAGCTAAATAGGATGCAGAAATAACATAATTATTTTTAAATTTATGTATGGAAGATATTTCTGCTGGAAATCGTCTTGTACTCATTTTAGCAGAATAGGATGGTCTAACTTTAATGACAAGACTGAAAAAACTACGATAAGACCAAATTGAAGAACAAATAGCATAGTTTAAAACTTATTTGGAAAGATTGGGATACTTTAGCTAGAAAGGATACTGGGTTAGGATGGGATTGCGAGAAAAATATAGTTCAAGCGAGTGTCGAACATGTTGTTGGGAAGCGTATCAGGTTAATAGAAGGAGAAAATATATTTAAAGAGAAAAGTAATAAATTGCACAAGTTAAGACAAGACGAGATTTACGTGGTTCAGTAATTTTTGCATACTCCACGGCCACACAAAGAATAACTCTTTATTAATGGAAGAGAAAGAAGAAGTTGAGGGATGATCTGCAAATAAAAAGGCAGATACCTCTTTTATAGGCATATGAATGCCCTGCTGAAGTAATCACTTACATCATAAGAAAAGAATTCGAAGATGAATTCTTCTGCCTAATATTATGCTTCATACTACTTTTTCTTCTCTCTTTGACTTTTCTTTCTCTTATTTACATGTGCAGGGTTTTTCCCCCATTAATCTCCTCCTATAACCCATGTACATAAAAAAAACTATTCTCTAGTGTAACTCCTTCGCATTTATTAGTCTTGAAGGCCAACTAAGGCAGTTCATAGCCTCAGTTTGTCAATATCGATAACTTTGGTTAACATATCTGACGAATTCTTCAATCTTGGTATCTTCTGCAGATAGAGAGTTCCTTCACTTTTCAACTCTCGGATATGATGATACCTCAGTTGGATATGCTTTGATCTTGCCTGAAACACTTGATTTTTGGCAAGATAAATTGCACCCTGGTTATCGCTAAAAAGCTTAAAATTGTCTTGCTTTTTACCTAGCTCTTTAAGAAAATTCTTGAGCAAAATCATCTCTTTTCCAACTTCTGAGATTGACATTTACTTTGCATTGGTGGTAGACAGAGCAATACTTTTTTGAAGTCTGGATATCCAGCTAACATCAGTACCACCCAAGGTGAACACGTAGCTTGTAGTACTTTTTTTATTATCCAGATTGCCGCCTAAATTTACATCAGCAAAACCTTGTAAGATAATATTGCTCTTTTAAAAACAAAGTGTCATACCTGAAGTGCTTTTGAAATATCGCAATATCCATTTTATACTTTCCGAGTGCTCTTTTCCAGGATCTGACATGTATCTACTGACAATACCAACTGCATGGGCTATGTCAGGCTTAGTATAAACCATTGTGTACATCAAACTTCCAAGTGCTGAAGAATATGGAACTTTGGACATGTACTTCCTTTCTCCATCTGTCTTTGGTGATTGGTCCTTTGACAAATTAAGATAGCTTTCGAGTAGAGTGCTTATGGTATTTTCATCATGAAGACTGAACTTGTGTAGTACCTTCTGTATGTACTTTTCTTGAGATAACTTTAAGGTTCCTTCAAACATGTTTCTGTTAATCCTCATCCCAAGCATTTGCTTCGCTGATCCCAAGTCTTTCATTTCAATCTCCTTCGCCAGTTGTTGATTAACCCTGTTGATCTCATTAATGCAACGTCCTGCAATTAGCATATCATCAACGTACAACAGTAAATTAATATAGGATTCATCAAATTTTTTGATATAACAGCAATGGTCCATCTCACATTGTGTGGAACCATTGTTATGCATGAATCCATCAATTTTTTTTACCATTATCGGGGAGTTGCCACTTATAAATACTAATATAACACTTATAAATTTAAATATTCTTTGAATAAAATAAACTAGAAAAAAAGAGAAAAAGAAAATATGCCCATGAATAACTTCAACATACAACATCTAAACTTAGAAAAATCTCATAAAAATCTCTTTATAATTTCAAGATACAACTACTAAAAAAAAGGGCAACATCTATTGAAGTTAAATTAATACTTTAAAATTTATCAAATACCTAGTAGAAGAATATCTTTTTCATTCACCATTTAAGACTCAAACTAAGTATAAAGTTCAACTCTCAATCAAATAAAAGCTAGTTAAATCTTCAAAAATAATCTCCCAAGTTCAATTCAAGTATCAAATTAAAAAATTACAAGTCTTGGGCATAAACACCCACAAAATAGTCAAATTATTCACCAAGATTAAGTTACCAAAATAATAGTGTCATGACCCAATAATCATTCTAGAGTGCATATCTAAGTGTCTCATATGGATCATGTACAAGTCCCCGAAAGTTTACAAATAAAAATTACATATGCCTATGCAAGTGTGATCTTCATCTAATCTTTCAAAGAATCTACTTCAAATGATATCCTCAAGTATCTCCTGCCACATCATCTACGATAGTAACAAACTATCGCTAAGCATAAAGCTTAGTGGCACATAAACTTAAATATTTCATAATAAGAAAGGTAAACTATGGAATGAATACAATGAATAAATTCTAGATATGTGCTTATTAAAATCAACATCAAGTACTTAATGAAGGTACAATCATCTCAATAGGGCTAAATATCAAATCATAAAATAGTTCAAGATACCATTATTCAAAATTTCAAATGTCAAGAAGATTTTTGTGACGAACCGACCCGTCGTCTCATGTGTTTTCGTCCCATTTTTCCCGTTTATTGCTTCTTCATGATTTATTATATGTGTTGGGTGAGTTTGAGTTGACTCGGATTGGATTTGGTAGGAAATGGGGCAATTAGTCTCTTTAAGGAAGGCTTAAGTTGGAAAAATTAACCGGACATTGACTTATGAGTTATAGGGCTCGGATGTGATTTTTGATGATTTGGTTAGCTTCGGGAAATGATTTGAGGCTTAGGAGCGCAATCGGAAGTAATTTTGGAGGTTCGGTGTAGAATTAGGCTTGAATTGGTGAAGTTAGCATTTTGGCGATATCCGATTGATAGGTGAGATTTTGATTCGAGGGTCGGAATGGAATTCTGAGAGTTGCAGTAGCTTCGTTGGGTGATTTGTGATGTGTGTGCAAAAATTTCAGTTGAATCGAAGGTGTTTAGGTCGGGTTTTTGATCGAATGTGAGTTTCGGAAGAATTTGATAAACTTAGGCTTTGATTTGGTGAAATTCGATGATTTTGATGCTAACGAAAGTGTTTTGAGGATTCGAGAAAGTTCGAATAAGGAAATAGAACATGTCTGTGCTTTTGGTTGGGGTCCCGAGGGCCTCGGGGTGGATTCGGGTGGTTAAACGGAGAGTTTGGAGTTTGTTGCATGTTTAAGAATGTCTGGTTCTGTCATTTCCACATCTGCGGAAGAGGGACCGCAGAGGCGGTTCCGCAGATGCGGCGGGGAGGTCGCAGAAGCGGTCCTTAAGGGCTTGGCAATTTCTGCAGAAGCAGAAGGCAGTCCGCAAAAGCGAACATCACAGGAGCGGTTTTCGACCGCAGAAGCGGTCCTGGGGATTTTAAGTTAGACCGCAAAAGCGGTTATTTTGATGCAGAAGCGGGAGCCGCAGATGCAGTGTCCCAACCACAGAAGCAGAGACCTGACTGGGTTTAAGTGAACAGTATTATCACGATTTTGAAATAGAAGAAACATTTTGGACTTCGGACTAAGGAGATTTTAGGCGATTTTTGAAGAGGGTTTTGAGGGCTATCATCAGGAATGGATTCTTGGACTTAGATTATGATATTATTGTGTATAAACATGGATTAACACTGAAAACTCAAGGAATTAAAGGTTAAAAATGGAGGTTAGTGCTTGAAACTTAAGAGAGCTTAAACTAGGGATTTGAGGGGCCAAATGGACTCCGATTCTTGTGAATTTGATATGTATAGACTCGTGGCAAGATAAGGATCGTATTGATGTAAAATTTTCTGGATTTCGAGAAGTGAGCCCGGGGCTCGGGTTTTGCCAGTTTCGAGATTTTTGTTATATTTTGATTGTTTTCGATTGGGTATTGTTCCCTTGGCATAGTGTGATGTATTCGCTCTGATTTTGGTTAGATTCGACGTGCGAGGAGGCCAAATTGAGGGGCAAGGGCATCGCAAGCTTGAGATTTCGCCGGTTCGAGGTGAGTAATACTTGTAAATGATATCCTGAGGGTTTGAAACCCTGGATTTGCACATCATAGTGCTGTATCGAGGTGACTTGCACGCCGGATAGCGAGCGTGGGGTGGAGCACCGTTGGGGATTGTGACTTCGTCCGTCCCGATTTGATGAAATTACTACGTATTTGGCTGAAACTACTTGTTAACATCATAATTTGGACTGATTGCCATGTTTGGGCTTCGTGTCAACTATGTGAATCCTTCAGGGATTGATATCGCCGTTTTCGCATTATTTATGCATACTATTTGATCTCGGTCTAGGGTTTTAATGCGGTTTTGCAAATTCGGCCATTTTTCTAAGTTTTGAAAACTCAAATGATATTTCAAATGATATTTTGAACTGAGAAATGTTATTAGAATATTGCCCTAGTGGCTTATGTGCATTTCTGGATTGAGCATGGATCGGGCTGGGCACTGCAGCAGTGTTATATGTGCATTCCTGAACTGAGGATGGATCGGGCTGCGCACCGCAGCGGTGTGATATTGATATTGCGCTTGGGCTGTAGGAGCCCCTCCGGAGTCTGAACCCCCATAGTGAGCGCGGGTACTTAAATGGATCGGGCTGCGCACCGCAGCGGTGTGATATTGATATTGCGCTTGGGCTGTAGGAGCCCCTCCGGAGTCTGAACCCCCATAGTGAGCGCGGGTACTTAAATGGATCGGGCTGCGCGCCGCAGTGGTCATGTGCATTGCATCGCATTCATGCATTGGTTCCTGTTTGTACTACGTATCATGACATTCAGCACTCTCATTTCATTGGCGTCCATGCTACTTTGTGTATTGCTTACCAGATACCCTGGTGTTATTTGTTAGTGGAGTGTTGTGCCCGAGGGGCTGACTTATGTGCTGACTTGCACTATCTGATATCGCATTCATATGCTTGACTGTTGGAAAAGGATATTTTTAAAAAGAGGTTTTCAACCGAACCAGATATTTCTAAAGGGTTTTCACGGTTTCACTGTTTTCTCAAAGGGTTGTTCTGTCCCATGTTTCATGATGGAGTGCTCTTACGTGATTTCTTGCCGCTCAGTTATTATTTACTCTTATTACTCACTGAGTTGGAGTACTCACTTTACTCCCTGCACCTCGCGTGCAGTTGCAGGTATTGTTCACCTGGTAGCGGGTTATTAGCGGATTGAAGGTATTGCTATTGTAGCTGAGCAAGGTGACCGCCAGCGTTAGCGGCACCGGACTTCATCTTTCAAACTCTAGATTTTATTTTGTATTTATTATTGGCCCTGTAGTGGTGTTAAGTCTTCTTTAGATGCTCGTGACTTGTGACACCCTGGTCGGGTTGTGTTGGGTGGTAAATGTCAGTTATTAATGCCATTAAGTCATTTTATTAATTCATTTATGTTTATTAACTGTTAAATGAGGCATTGTTGTCTGTTAGCTGGCCTTGTCTTCACGAGAGGCACCATCATGACCAGGTTTGGGAATTGGANTTAGAAAAGATCAAGACTTGTGGTATTTTATGTTAATTATGGGATTCTATGTATCAGTATCTGGAAAGTAATGGTAACAAAATCAGAGTCGCAGGAGGTTCTTCGGGGTAAAGTACTCTGGAATGTGGTATTTCTGGGAACGGTTGAGAGAGTATTCAGTGGCCTATGGGTCTTAGACAGTGTGGTCTTATGTGCGAGTCTCGTGAGGTAAGCCTGGATGGAGGCATTTTGATGCTACAACCAGGAAGAATATCAAGTTGATGATGAATCAGAGGGGAAATCTGATAAATGAAGTAGCTTGATAGTAGACCGAATCGGTATGGTAAGGATATGATTAATTCCTCGTATATGTTCGAGGTAATGAGCCCTTACGGGTATTGTGCGACAGAGCTTTTGAGTTCGGACAACTTGTGTATCTTGGTTTGGGTAGAAGGATTCAGTCCTGGCAGTTTAGTTTGTGCACATGGAATTGTGGGAGAGAGTCCTTGTTGGGTTTTTACCGTGGTTTGGAGATGAATATATTTTTTATGGGTATGCGAAGCATGAAATATGTAATAATTCTTCTTCTAGATGGGATTGACGTAAGATCTTGGCTAGATGAGTTACAGTTCAGTTCTGAAAAGAAGTTCATAAAATTCTTAGGCAACGGGTAGCCTCAGGTAATCAAGGAAATGGTACTTCTAATTGAAAGTGATTTGACGAGGGTATATGTCTCGAAAGAAGGGTAATGTGATTGGACCGATGATACCTCGGTAGTATTGCGGCACTTTCTTGCTAGATCGACTGCCGATATCTGAGAATGTTTGATGGCACAGGAGAATTTTAGAATATCTTTCGAAGAATGATTGGGTACTCGAGGTGTACCATGTATTTATACTGCAGAATTTAGGATCAGGCATAGTGATTTGTGTGCTATGTGGAGCTGGAGACTGGGAGTTCTCATGTTCAGGCTATGNGTTTCAGACATCAATCTGTGCGTGGCTGTCTATTTTGAGCCTGGTGACTTGAGGTGCTTCATGTGTAACAGTGTTTGGATAGGATTGCGCGTTGTGGCGAGGCCATGTGAAGTTATGACCTTTCAAGAAGGAGTCTGATACTCTATTTCTATGATGTGAGATGGGGTCTCAGCCTTGTGTTGTGATGGACTGATGAGCTTGAGGTACCACTCTTTCGTTTGAGTCAATTTTCATGATTTANGTTAGATTTTGTATATGATGTTGAGCTGTAGACTGGTTGTCTCAATGTGGGTTATTCTAGACTATTGTGCTATGGGATATGTTGGCAAATGCCACAGGTGGCGTGGCGAGGTGCATCGGATTATGTTATAGCAGAGTGGTTGGTATTCCAAAGATCAGCGAACGACTGGGAATGATTGCTTTATGTAATTGGGCCTTTGTGACGGATGTCAGTATAGAGGTTTCTACCATTGATTCAGTTCTGTTATTGAGGGACTCTTTCGAACGCGTTCCCTGTGGCCGGGCGAGACTGTGGATTTTGGTATTAATTTGGTGTCGGGCACCGTATCGTACGGCTTCGGCATGAGTTGTAGTAATGGAAGGAGC
>MU715876.1:0-33982 GCA_026770625.1 Nicotiana glauca | reverse complement strand
AAGAGGGTTTCGAGGGCTATCATCAGGTATGGATTCTTGGACTTAGATTATGATATTATTGTGTATAAACATGGATTAACACTGAAAACCCAAGGAATTAAAGGTTAAAAATGGAGGTTAGGGCTTGAAACTTAAGAGAGCTTAAACTAGGGATTTGAGGGGACAAATGGACTCCGATTCTTGTGAATTTGATATGTATAGACTCGTGGCGAGATAAGGATCGTATTGATGTAAAAAATTTTGGATTTCGAGAAGTGGGCCCGGGGCTCAGGTTTTGCCAGTTTCGAGATTTTTGCTATATTTTGATTGCTTTCAATTGGGTATTGGTCCCTTGGCATAGTGTGATGTATTCGCTCTGATTTTGGTTAGATTCGACGCGCGAGGAGGCCAAATTAAGGGGCAAGGGCGTCGCGAGCTTGAGATTTCGCCGGTTCGAGGTGAGTAATACTTGTAAATGATATCCTGAGGGTTTGAAACCCCGGATTTGCACATCATAGTGCTGTATCGAGGTGACTTGCACGCCGGATAGCGAGCGTGGGGTGGAGCACCGTTGGGAATTTTGACTTGGTCCGTCCCGATTGATGAAATTACTACGTATTTGGGTGAAACTACTTGTTAACATCATAATTTGGACTGATTGCCATGTTTGGGCTTCGTGCCAACTATGTGAATCCTTCAGGGATTGATATTGCTATTTTCGCATTATTTATGCATATTATTTGATCTCGGTCTAGGGTTTTAATGCGGTTTTGCACATTCGGCCATTTTTCTAAGTTTTGAAAACTCAAATGATATTTCAAATGATATTTTGAACTGAGAAATGTTATTGGAATATTGCCCTAGTGGCTTATGTGCATTTCTGGATTGAGCATGGGTCGGGTTGCGCACCGCAGCAGTGTTATATGTGCATTCCTGAACTGAGGATGGATCGGGCTGCGCGCCGCAGCGGTGTGATATTGATATTGCGCTTGGGCTGTAGGAGCCCCTCCGGAGTCTAAAGCCCCACAGTGAGCGCGGGTACCCAAATGGATCGGGTTGCGCGCCGCAGCAGTCATGTGCATTGCAGCGCATTCATGCATTGGTTCCTATTTGTACTACGTGTCATGACATTCAGCACTCTCATTTCATTAGCATCCATGCTACTTCGTGCATTGCTTACCAGATACCCTGGTGTTATTTGTTAGTGGAGTGCTGTGCCCGAGGGGCTTACTTATGTGCTGACCTGCACTATCTGATATCGCATTCATATGCTTGACTGTTGGAAAAGGATATTTTTAAAAAGAGGTTTTCAACTGAACCATATTTCTAAAGGGTTTTCACGGTTTCACTGTTTTATCAAAGGATTGTTCTGTCCCATATAGCATGATAGAGTGCTCTTACGTGATTTCTTGCCGCTCAGTTATTATTTACTCTTATTACTCACTGAGTTGGAGTACTCACTTTACTCCCTGCACCTCGCGTGCAGTTGCAGGTATTGTTCACCCGGTAGCGGGTTATTAGCGGATTGAAGGTATTGCTATTGTAGCTGAGCAAGGTGACCGCCAGCGTTCGCGGCACCGGACTTCATCTTTCGAACTCCAGATTGTATTTTGTATTTATTATTGGCCCTGTGGTGGTGTTAAATCTTCTTTAGATGCTCGTGACTTGTGACACCCCGGTTGGGTTGTGTTGGGTGGTAAATGTCAGTTATTAATGCCATTAAGTCATATTATTCATTCATTTATGTTTATTAACTGTTAAATGAGGCATTGTTGTTCTGTTGGCTAGCCTTGTCTTCACGAGAGGCGCCATCACGACCGGGTTTGGGAATTGGGTCGTGACAATTTTCAACTATAATTTGAGAAAGTCCACTGATTAGTTGATTCTCCCAACACATGCGTCATGCAATTGCATCAAAATATAATCAAGTAACAAGAAGGACCGGAGTCTTAGATCAAGTAGGGTTGTTACCCAATTATCAAGAGCCATATTGAAAATGGCTTTCCCATCCATACTCAAAATGGACAAAGTCCATGATTAAGATGGAGTGTGAATCCAAAGTCAAGATGAGTCAAGATCCAAACAAATGGCATGCCAATAAAAGTGACAAAGTCGCTATCACAAGAGGGATAAAATTCCAACAAGAATGCAATAATGCTCGAGCAATCCGTATATATGGGCGAGTTAAATTATTTTTTTAAAATACTTCACATGACACCCATATGATTTTTAACATATTCACAGCTCAATTACAAAATTATACCCTCAATGACCACTAATAAATCAAAATGCCTCAAGATATTCTTTCCCAAGCAACAAAGTAAGTAAACTAGTAAAATAGCAACAAGTCAATATGACAACAAATTTGTGACGACCCGACCTGTCGTCTCATGAGTTATCAGTCCGTTTTCCCTATTTATGCTCCTATTTCCTTTATTCATCTATGTTTTGTGGTATCGGGTTGGTCGGATCCAGTCCGAAATAATTTTTGATAAGGTTTGAGACACTTGGTCTCTTTTAAGAAGGTTTGAGTTGGAAAAGTCAACCGGATATTGAATTATGTGTTAGAGGGCTCGGATGCGAGTTCCAATGGTTTGGTTAGCTTCGGAAGGTGATTTGTGACTTAGGAGCATGATCGGAATGAGTTTTGGAGGTCCGGAGTAGAATTAGACTTGAATTGGCAAAGTTGATATTTTGGCGATTTTCGGTTGGTAGGTGGGATTTTGATATGAGATTCGGAATAGAATTCTGAGAGTTGCAATAGTTTCGTTGTGTCATTTGGGACGTGTGTACAAAATTTCAGGTCATTCGGATGTGATTTGGTTGGGTTTTTGATCAAAAGCATATTTCGGAAGATTTTAGAAACTTAGGCTTGAATCCGATGTATTTTGAGTGATTTGATATGGTTTGAGGTGTTTTGATGATCAGAACAAGTTTGAATTAGGTTTTAGGATGTGTGGGTGCCTTTGGTTGAGGTCCAGGGGGCCTCGGGTGAGTTTCGGGTGGTCATTCAGACCATTTTGGAAGTTGTAAGATTGCAGAAAAATCTGCTCAGCTATTGCAGAGAAATCCTTCATCGCGATCGCGTAGTGGTTGATGCGATCGCGTAGAGCTTTTGAGGGGAGCAGCCCTTTTTTTATATGCGGTCACGGTGAAGGTGATGTGATCGCATAATTGGAGAAGCTGGGTCATCACGAACGCGGGCGTGTGGTTGCGATCGCGTAGTGTTAAGCGGGCTAGGGGTCTTGGATGGATTTTTGTTCAACGCGAACGCTGGATATGGTCCGCGATCGCATAAGGTTAGGAGCTTGTGCATTTCGATCAAGGTGTTTGTATGCGATCGCGTAGGGTAAAAATTGGGAGTTCAAATTTTGTGCTCCGCGATCGCGAAGGCTTTTCCGCGATCGCATAGAAGAAAATAAGGCTTGGGCAGAATGTTATAATTTCATTTCATCCGCGATTTTGGGTCTATTTTCACCCATAGTTAATCATTTTGAGAGCTTCTTCGTGGTGATTAAAGAGGGATTCAAGGGGAATCGATTGGAGGTAAGATTTTTTTAACCTAAAACTCGTTTCTATTGTGAAATCTACCTAGAAAATCATGGAACTTAAGCTAAAAATGGAGGAACTAGGGCTTGAAATTTTGGGATTTTGAGGACCAATTGGGGTCGGATTGGAGAACTTTTGGTATGTATGAACTCGTGGTGAGCTAAGGAACCCGTTGATGTAAAAAATTTTGAGTTTCGAGAAGTGGGTCCGGGGCTCGGGTTTTTCTAATTTTGGGATTTTTGGTATTTTTCGATTGTTTTCGCTTGAGCTTTGTTCCCTTAGCATATTGTGATGTATTCGTTCTGATTTTGGATAGATTCAACACGCGTGGAGGCCGATTCAAGGGGCAAAGGCGTCGTGAGCTAGAGATTTAGCCGGTTCAAGGTGAGTAATGATTGTAAATGATGCTCTGAGGGTTTGAAACTCTGGATTGCACATCGTAGTGCTATATTGAGGTGAGGCACACGCTTAATGGCGAGCGTGGGGTCGTTCACTATTGGGGATTGTAACTTGGTCTGTCTCGATTGATGATTTTACCGCGTGTTTGATTAAAATCTATTTCCTATCATCACTATTTGGGCTGTATGCCATATTTGGGCTCCGTGCCAACTATTTGAACCCTTCGGGGATTGTTGTCGATGTTTCCTCACTATTTTGATTTTATACTTGAACTCAATCATGTTATTTTCACTGTTTTCAAAACTCAGCTATGTTTACTCTATTTTAATACTCAAATGATATTTAAATGATGTTTGGGGCTGAGAAATACTGTTTTACTGTTTGCCCGAGAGGCTTATGTGATTTTTGACTGAGTAAGGACGAGGGCCTGTGTTGTGAGGATATCTTTGGGATCGGGCTGCACGCCACAGCGGTGGTACATATCTTTGGGATCAGGCTACACGCCGCAGTGGTAATACATATATTTGGGACCGGGCTGCACGCCGCAACGGTGATACACTGATTTTGATTATGAGGCTGAGGGTCTGAGATTGTACGCCATGAGGTGGCTTGATATTGATATGAGGTCGCGGACCTGTTTATAATGCCACGAGATGTCTTGATATTGCGCTTGGGCCGTAAGGGCCCGTCCAAGATTCTGCACACCTCCAATGAGTGCGGGTACCCATTGTGATGTGAGATATAGCTCGAAGGGCTGATATTGTACTATGTGATAGCCCGAGGGGCTGGTATTGTTCTATGTGATTACCCGAGGGGCTGGTACTATTCTATGTGATTGCCGAGGGGCTGGTATTGTTTGAGATATTGCCCGAGGGGCGGAGTTGTTGACATTTAGCCCAAGGGGCGAACCTTTATGTGTTTATCTTTCATATTTATCTGTCATTCTTTAGTTAAACTATGGTATTTGGGCCCGAGGGGCAGATTTCTGTGCTTATCTACACTAATTGTTTTGCATTCTTTTGCGTAGCTATTGAAAGAGCCATTTTCAAAGAAGTTTAAACTGAGTTAAGATGTTTTAAGAGATTTTACAGATTCACTGCTTTCTTACTGATTTTTGAACTGCTTTTATACATCATGTTGATATGCTTTACGTGATTTCTTACTGCTCAGTTGTTATTACCTTTGTTACTCACTGAGTTGGAGTACTCACTTTACTCCCTGCACCTTGTGTATAGATGTAGGTATTTTCTGAGCTTGGTGGCAGTTTTATTGGAGTTAGCAAGGTAGTCGCCTGGCGATCGCGGCTCTGCTTTTTTTCATTGAATTCCTCCTTATATATTCTTATGATTTTTTTCCGACCATTTCGGTCTTGTGGTGTCTAGACAGTTGTAGTAGATGCTCATGACTAGTGACACCCCGATTTGGGCTGTGTTTGGGTTGTACTTCCGTATTGTTATGGTATTACCTATTGTTTAAAAATTATTAAATCATGTTTTAGCCTGTTTTATTGCTGTTTAGCTGTTCGACTTCGAATTGAAAAATGTATCGGCTGACCTTATCTTCACGAGAGGCACCATCATGACCGGGTATGGGTTTAGGGTCGTGACAAAATTTTATCTAAATTTCATCAAACCTTAACCACTTACAATATCTCAACAAATTATATTGAAAGAAACACTCAAGTTTATGTGCAAACCTTGGAGCTTTAGTGTTTCTAAAGCTCAAATGACATCAAGGGATTTAAGATCTTCTAAGCTAAGAAATTAGCGATTTTCCTAAGGTGTTCCTTTAGCTTGAACGAATTTCTCTTGCACCTTAAACACATATGAACTCTCACTTAAAGTCTGAAATTTCAAGATGTTTACACCAAATCATGATGAATATAAAAAAAAGGGGGACTAAAGGGGTCACAACTATTTTACTAAAAATCTGGCAGCAACTCTACCTTGTATTTCAGCCCTCTTTGTCATAGTAGATAGCAGAACTGACAATTTTGGTCTTCATAACAATTGTAGATCTATGTCTTATCTTTCTATAAAATTTTGAAGCACTACAATTCGAGTTTTAGAAAAAAAGTTATGCTCAAAATACTAAATTCTGCCCAGTTCAAAACGGGATTAAATCTTGTACTTTCAAAATCTCAAATTCTCTAACAACAAACTTTATAATTTCACCAACATATATTGAACAAGAAGCTTACCACAAGTTTGAGAGAGTTTCTCCAGAAATTCAAACCTAGGGTTTCAAATAAGCTTAACTCGTCTTGATTCTTGAAGATAACATTCCAAAATATATTCAACAGATAATAACTAAAAAAATTATGTAAACAAATGTGGTATTGATGGTAGTGGAATAATAAAATTTTTGTGGATTGAGAGTTCTCTAACAAAGGGGCTAGGACAAATAAGAAGAAGAAGAAGAAAATATCTTAGGAGAGAAAAAGATATTTTGCTAATATAAAGGGTTTATCTCCGAAATGGGTAGAAGCTAGATATTATTTTTTATCAAATGTGTCAACAATAGATTTAAGGGATCTCATAGGATATACTAAGTCTTCTTTTTATGCTCCCTTTTTTCTAATCAAATAAAGTAGAAAAATTAAATTTAATAAAGATAAAACATTAGCAATAAAAACAAGATCACCTAAATACACATAATTTATTTATAAAATTCAGGATGTTACATCTTCAACTTACTCACAAGGTTTTCTTTACCAGAAACTTGAAAACCTTTAGGTTGTTTCATATAGATGTCTTCTTCAAGGTCACCATGCAAGATAATAGTTTTAATATCTAGGTGCTTCAAATGTAAATTTTCTGCAGCTACGATACATAGCACCAACCTGATAGTAGTTCATTTGACTACAGGGGAGAAGATCTCGGTGTAGTCAATTCCTTCCTGCTGTTGAAAGCCTTTTACTACTAATCGTGAT
The DNA here is from genome assembly GCA_026770625.1 of Nicotiana glauca. Taxonomy (NCBI): domain Eukaryota; kingdom Viridiplantae; phylum Streptophyta; class Magnoliopsida; order Solanales; family Solanaceae; genus Nicotiana; species Nicotiana glauca. Next base: position 27,123 of record MU715876.1, on the reverse strand, counting down.
TTGTATCTTTTCTTACCATTATGCTCTTCTTTGACCATGTATACCCACTTGTTCTGCAAAGCCTTCTTTCCTTTTGGTAACTCTGTAAGTATCCATGTTTTATTCTTTTGAAGAGAATTAATTAATCTCTTCTTTCAAGGCTAGCTTCTACTTATTAGAGTTCATCACCTGCATTACTTCAACAAAATGCTCTGATTCTCCAGCATCAGACAAAAGTAAATAATGGAGAAAGAGAGAGAGAGTTAACCTATCCGGAGCATTCATGACTTTTTTAGATCTCCTTAATGTAGGTTCAAGAGTAACTGATCCCGAATTTAATTCAAGTCCTTACTCCAGATATGGTTCTCCATCTGATTCAGTCTCTACTTCTGATTTAGATTCAGATTCAGCTTCTGGTTCTGCATCTTCAATTTCAGAATCAATTATAATCCCTCAAGCCACTTCATTTTTCTGATATTTCTTTCAACTCAACTGTTTCAGATGTCTGTTTGGTGGTGCTGGTTGGTTTTACTCCAAGCTTGTCTTTGTACATCATATTTTTGGCTTTAGTATCAAACTTATCTCTATTATTGGATTTTATATGCACGTAAGCAACACAATCAAAGATTTTCAGATGAGAGGGAGTTACCTTCTTTCCTTTCCATACCTCCTCATGAATTTCAAAATTTAGTGTTATAGAGGGTACCCTATTTATGAGGTAAGATGTCGTGTGAACAGCCTCGGCCCAAAAATACTTTGGTAACCCGAAATGTATTCATATACTTCTAGCTCGTTCATTTAGGGTTCTGTTCATCTTCTCAACAATACCATTTTTTTCTGGTGTTCGAGGAACTGTCTTGATCATTCTGATTTCATTCTTAGAGCAGAATGCTTTGAACTCTTAACAATCATACTACTTTCCATAGTCAGACTTCAGACATTTTAACTTTAAGTTTGTCTAATTTTTATCTTCAGCTTTCCATCTTTTAAAGGTAAGAGATATATCAGATTTATTTTTTAGAAAATAAACCCATACATTTCTCGTGGAATCATAAATGAAGGTGACATTTAAAGGAGTTCGTCCCCACACATCCGTATGCACTAGTTCCAACTTCTCTTTCTTTAGCGTCCTTCCCACCTTTGAGAAACTAACTATCCATTATTTCCTGTAAATGCAATCTTTGCACAAACCTTATTCGTCATGTTTGAGGTTTGGAAAATTTTCTTTAGATGCCAACAACTTCATTCCCTTCTCACTCATATGCTCGAGCCTCCGATGCCACAATGTTGTGTCATGACTATGGTTAACTACTGTTATAGTATCTCTCTGTATTGTGGTTGCATACTATGTTACCTTCTTGAAGCCTCATGCACAACCAAGTTTACTTTGGTTATCTTCCATGTTCCGTTATCGTATACTATTGTATATCCTTCATTGTTAATCTGACCCGTGGGTATAAGATTTTTCTTAAGGTCAGGAACATGTCGGACATTTTACAATTTCCATAGCGTGCCTTATGAAGTCTTTATATGAACTTCACCTCTTCCGACAATATCCAAAGGTTCGTCGTCGGCTGACCTTCCCGAATTTTCTAGCAATATAGCTATGCAATATTTCTTTGCATGAGGCAGAGTGAAAGGAAGCACCTGAATCTAGAATACAAAATTCAACTGAGTTAATATTACATTAAACTCATACATATGTTCCGTAATAGAACCACCTTTTGTCACCTTCAAGTTGAACAATCGACGTATCAAATAGACTTTATTTGAAATAGAAGGTTTCTCGTACATATTTGATAACACCTTCATCAGGCCTGCAATGGTCTTCTCGTCAATGACGTTAAAAGCTACATTTTATGTCAGCATCAAACGAATCACACCAGAGCTTGGCGATCTAATAGATCCCAATCCGCTTTGGTCATATTCTCTGGTTTTACCTCAGTTGGAGGTAAGTGTAATTTTTTTGGTACAAATTATCCTTTATTTATATTTTCTAGAATCCAACATCTTTGCCACTGAATTTGTCAATCTTAACCTTCTCTTCTTCCCCGTTATTACTTCACAAAAAAATATTTTTATGTGAATAGTGACTGTGAATAGTAACCATGAATAGTGCTTTGTGTAGGAAAAATGTCTCAACCGCATAAGGTAGACAACATGTAACGACCCGGTCGGTCATTTTGAGAGTATTAGCCCCGATCCCCTATTTACTGCTTCTCCTATATCATTTTATACTTATACGACTTGCCGGGAGGTTTTGTTTTTGGTTTCGGAGTGAATCTGGACACTTAGTCCCTAAAATGGAAGCTTAAGTTCTAAGAGTTTGACCGTAGTTGGAACTGCATGAAGACGACTTCAGAATGGATTTTTGTCAATTCTGTTAGTTTCTTTGGGTGATTTTGGACTTAGAAGAATGTCCGAATTGCGAATTGGAGGTCTGTAGCTGACTTAGGCTTGAAATGGCAAAAATTGAATTAGTAGGAAGTTTGACCGAAAGTCGACATTTTGATATCGGGGTCGGATTCCGATTCCGAAAGTTGAAGTAGGTTCGTAATGTCAATTATGACTTGTGTGCAAAATTTAGGGTCAAACGGACATGATTCGAGAGGTTTCGATATCAGTTGTAGAAGTTTGAACTTCAAAGTTCATTAAGTTTGGATTTGAGTGTTATTCGTATTTTTGTTGTTGTTTGATGTGATTTGAAGGTTCTACTAAGTTCTTATGGTATTTTAGGACTTGTTAGTATATTTGATTGAGGTCCCAGGAGCCTTGGGTGAGTTGCGGATGGTTAACGGATTGGTAATTTATTTTGGAAGATGGCTGAAGTTCTATGATCTGGGGCATTTGGTTTCCTTATACGCGATGGCATGGATGGTCCGCGATCGCGTAGGCTAAGCTGGGAAGAGGAAGGATTTGTTCTTCGCATTCGCAGGCAGGAGTATGCGAACGCATATTGGTGTAAAATGGTGCTTCTCGAACGCGTGGCCAAGGTCGCGTTCGCGTAGTGTTAAGGATGCTAAAGCTGGGCCACGCGCTTTGCTAATCGCAAACACCTGGGGTCGTTCGCGATCGCGTAAGTATGCATTATGTTCGCGTGGAGTTTTTCGTGTTTGCGTAGGGTTAAATTCTGGGGCAGCAAAGTTGTGGCTCGCGATCGCGAGGCTACTTCCGCAGTCGTGATTAATGAATTACCTGGGCAATATAAACATTTCAAGATCAAGAGTTTTGCCATTTTTATCAAAACTTGAGATAAAGAGCTCGAATTTGGACGAAATTTTTGAGGGATTTTCAAAGGCATTGTTTGGGTAATGACTCTTCACTTGTTTTTGGTTATATCCCGTTAATCTACCATTAGTTTCATCTTCTAATTTAAGATTTGGGTTGAGAAATTAGGTAAAAAGTGGAAGAAAGTTCTTCAACCAAACTTTTGGGTTTTGATTGATATTTTGGTATCAGATTTGTGTGATTTTGGTACGAGCGAACTCTTGGTTGAAGAGGTATTCATATTTTGTGACTATTACCCGATTTCGGGATGTGGGCCCAGGTAGACTTTTTTGGGGCGATTTTCGAAATTCTTGGTAAAGTCTTGATTTCATTACTTAGATTAGTTTATTGTAGTTATATTTATAGTATGTAATTGTTTTTGCTAGATTTGGGCCATCTGGAGTCGAAAAATCGAGGGAAAAGTGTTCTTGTTGATTGATTGAGCTTGGATCGAGGTAAGTGGCTTGCTTAACCTTGTGCGGGAGAAATTCCCTTAGGATTTGGTATTGTTGTGACACTTCTATGATTTGTGAGTGCCATGTACGCAAGGTCACGAGTGCGTACATGGGCTAATTGTTGAAAAATCCAGTTTTACATTGAGCAGTAACCTGTTATGTCTTTCATGAGTTATCCCAACATGTGTAGTTATCCTGTTTAGCTTAATATCACATGTCTACGTATCTTAAATGCCTATTTTCAATCTGTGCATCACACTTAGTTGATTTTCCTATTTTTCCTTGACACATATTTAGTCTTAAACTGTAGGATTTCTTGTTGTTAATTGTTGTTGCTATTGGTTTCGAGCTATGTGTTTACTTTTGGGACTACGAGGCCGTACCTCGGGAGATTCCCCTGCACATTTACTTTTGGGAGTACGAGGCAGTACCTCGGGAGTGCCCCTATTGTAAAATTCTCTGTGAATTCTCCTTTTTGTTAAATTCTCAGTCTTTCATCATGTTGTTATATCTTTTGTCTTATTATTATATCCCAGCACGGCCCGGACTTGACCTTGTCACTACCCTACCGAGGTTAGGCTTGGCACTTACTGGGTACCGTTAAGGTTACTCGTGTTACTCTTCTACACATGTTTTGTGTGCAGATCCAGGTACCTCCTACCAACCAGCCATTAGTTGTGTACTTGCTACTGCTTCGGGGATTTCAAGGTATATATGCCAGCGTCTGCAGACCTCGGAGTCCCCCTCTATCTTTAAGTTGTCCCTCCTTTATTTCTTCTAGCCACTAATGTATAGAAATAGTTAGACAAATTCTTAGAGCTTGTGACTTATGACTAGCGTGTTCTGGAATATAGTTTATACTCGAGTACTAGTTTATTTGTACATATTGAGCGACATTTATCGGTTTTATAGTTATGAATTGAAGTTAGCTGTTAATTTTTGCTTTTATTTTTGTTATTCGCAAATTGTTAGGCTTACCTAGTCGTGTAGACTAGGTGTCGTCACGACACCTTACAGAGGGAGATTTGGGTCATGACAAGTCGGCATCAGAGCGCTAGGTTCATAGGTGCTACGAGTCACAAGCAGGTTTAGTAGAGTCTCACGGATCAGTACTGAGATGTCTGTACTTATCTTCGGGAGGCTATGGAACTGCTAGGAAAATTTCACTTCTTTGATTCCTTGCCGTGCAAAATTGTTGACTAAGGAATTCTAAACTTCTGTCTTCTATTCTATCACAGATAGTGAGGACACGTACAGGAGGATCAGATGAACAAGCACCCGCACCCCCTGCTAGACCCGTGAGAGGCTGGAGCCGGGGTAGAGGCCGAGGACGTCCATGTGGTGCAGCCGAAGCACCCATACGAGCTGCTACAAAGGAGCCACCAGTAGCTCCGGTTAGAGCGTAGGCACCTGAGACGCCTGTTACTGCACCAGCTCTTTAGGAGACCCTTGCACAGTTCCTGAGCATGTTCGGTACTCTAGCTCAGGTAGGGTTGATTCCAATTACTCCTTCCATATCTTAGGCCGAGGGAGGAGCACAGACTCCCTCCGCTCACTCCCCAAAGTAGCATGTTCAGGTCGACCAAGTTTTAGAGGTCATACCAGTGCAACCGGCAGCCCAGTTCGGCCCGAGGGTAGGGCAGCAATTTTTGAGGAGGATCAGTAAGGCTCGAGAGGTACAAGAAATACCACCCTCCTACTTTCAGTGACTTGGCATCAGAGGATGCCCAGGGTTTTCTTGATAAGTGTCATCGTATCCTCTGTACAACGGGTGTAGCGGAGTCGAGTGGGGATTCTTTCACTATGTTCCAGCTTAGAAGAGCGGCCTATTAGTGGTGTGTTGTGCCTATGAGTTGGGTAGTCCGACGGAGGTAGATTCACTCACATGGACTCAGTTCTCGAATATGTTCTTGAGGGAGTATGTTCCCTAGAGTCTCAGAGATGCATGGCATGCCGAGTTTGAGCAATTGCACTAGGAGGCTATGATTGTGTCAGAGTATGCGGTTCGCTTAAGTTATTTTGCTAGGCATGCACCAGCCTTGGTTGCTACAGTTTGTGAGAGGGTCCATCGATTTAGCGAGGAGCTCAACCCCGGTATCAAACATAGAATAGCCTGGGAGTTGGAGACGGATATTGCATATCAGAAGGTTATGGGAATTGCTAGGAGATTGTAAGGTATGCTTGCTTGGGAGACGGAGGAGAGGGAGGCCAAGAGGTCTCGAGAGTCTAGTACTTATAGTGGTACTCGTGCCCCAGCAACAGCTCGTCATGGTAGGGGCTATGTGAGTCGCCCTTTTCATTTAGTACTTCTAGCCACTAGTGGTACTCCGGCCCCTCCTAGACCAAGGAGCCTTATTATGAACCACAAGTGTCTAGTGCACCTCCTACATGGGGTGCTTCCAGCAGTCAGTCCAGTCGACCTTGTCCGAGCCAGTCACAGTAACTACGCCCTCCGAGAGCTTGTTTTGAGTGTGGCGACACTCGCCATATGGTGAGGGATTGCACCAAACTTAGGAGGGGTGCTCCTCCACAGACTTCTCAAGCATCGCGTGCTCCACAGGGTCCACATGTTATGATTACATCAACAGCTACCACTGAACCTGCTCAGCCAGCTCGAGGTGGAGGTCGGGCTGGTAGGGGTTGCCCTAAAGGGGGAGGCCAGGTCAGATATTATGCTCTTCCTACTCATATAGAGGCAATTGCATCTAACTCTATCATTACAGGTACTGTTCCGTTCTGTCACGAGATGCTTTGGTTTTATTTGATCCAGGCTCCACTTATTCCTATATGTCATCTTATTTTGCTCCATATTTGGGCGTATCCCATGATTATTTGAGTTCTCCTGTTTATATGTCTACACCTGAGGGATATTCTACCATTGTTGACCGTGTGTATTGGTCGTATTTGGTTTTTCTTAGTGGTTTTGAGACCAGAGTCAATTCATTATTGCTTAGTATGGTAGATTTTGACATTATTTTGGGCATGGACTGGATGTCGCTCCATTATGCTATTCTTGATTTCCACTCCAAGACCGTGATGCTGGCTATGCCAGGATTACCACGGTTAGAGTGGAGAGGTACCTTAGATTATACTTCCAACAGAGTTATTGCATTTCTTAAAGGCCAGCGAATAGTTATAAAGGGTTGTGACGTGTCACAACCCAAAATCGACGGGCCACAACAGGCACCCAGTACCTTACTCAACCGAGTACCTATGTAACGTATCTGTCATATCATACTATCATAGGTAAATGACTCAAACAGGCTGTTGTGAGATAAGTAGAACAAAACATGGGGAAATACTCGACACGACCCAGCATGTAATCCAGACTTATACATATGACGCACAGACCTATAAGACTGGCATGATCCTTTACATACTCAAAACATAGGCGACAAGTCCATACAAGTATCCGTATACATGACATCTATCTACAAGCCTCTACGAATACATAATATCATAAATTTTGGGATAGGGCCCCGCCATACCAATCAATATATGTACTAATTATACTGACCAAATAGGCAACTCCAGAGCAAATGGAGCACATCAACACCTTTGTCTAAGCTAATAGCTTACTTGGAGGGATCATAACCTCTCTATCAGGACTTGCGAGCATGAAGAGTAGCGTTCCATGGCAAAAGGGACGTTAGTACAAATAAAGTACCGAGTATGTTAGGAATGAAAATCAGTCAATAATAGACATGTAAGTCTATTTCATGATTTCTACAAATCATGAAATACTTTTGTGTCATGCATATGCGTATGAATGTCATGTCGTGCATAGGTATATGTGTTCATAACAGCATCAAGCCTCTGAGTGCATTCCATCATATCATCTAGGCGACTGTGGGCAAAATCATCAATGTATAACAGCTGATCAAGTGGTGGTGCGTATATAATGCCATAACCTTTTCCCATATCCAATATATACATACATATATAAATATATGTGTATATAATGCCATCTGGTCATCGGTGAATGTACATGAATGCAATGCATGAGAAGTACGTCAATAAAATCTTTCGGAGTGTCATAAGACGATTATGCCTTTGATTAATATCATGGAATAATCTTTATCAACTTACGTATTTTCTGTGACAACCCGGTTGGTCGCCTTAAGAACTAATGCCCCGATCCCCTATTAACTACTTCCCCCGAGTCTATTTCTGCGATTTTGAGTTGCCGAGATGTTCAGTTTTAAGTTTCGGAGAGTTTTGGAACACTTAGTCCCTGAAGGAGAGCTTAAGTATTGGAAAGTTGACCGTAGTCAGAACAGTGTGAAGACGGACTTGGAATGGAAATTTGATGGTTCCGTTAGCTCTGTTAGGTGATTTCGAGCTTAGGGCATGTTTGGATTGTGTTTTGGAAGTCCGTAGCTAATTTAGGCTTGAAATGCCGAAAGTTGAATTTTAGAAGTTTCTGGTTCAATAGTGAGACTTTGATCCGAGATTCGGAATGAAATTCCGAGAGTTGCAGTAGTTCCTTCATATCATTTGGGATGTGTGTGCAAAATTTTAGGTCATTCGGAGGTGGTTTGGTTGGGTTTTTTAATCAAAATTGGAAAGATTTTAGAAACTTAGGCTTGAATCCGATGTGTTTTAGGGAATTTGATGTTGTTTGAAGTATTTTGAAGATTGGTATAAGTTTGAATAAGGTTTTAGGATATGTTGATGCCTTTACCTTTAGTCTTGCCACCTACTCTATAATGACTTAGGAGTCATATATATATTTGGGTGGCTTGCTGCCACGTAAGGATGATATCCTTATTCAATAATTAAACACCAATCATCTTAATTAATTATTAATCTCCCATTAAAGTCAATAATTATCTGATTATCCACATAATTAAGAATTATCCCAAATTACTTATAATACTATTTACTTTAAACACACCTTATACACCTTACTATCATGGTCATGTGGTACCTTGTATGGTACCAGTCTATAAATATCGGGTATTTTAGCTCGGGGCATATTTTTATCCTGAAATGTCAAACTTTGACAAAATTTATTTTCTTCGATTTGCTTATCCTTTCATCTTCACAAATTTACTCATCACTTGTTTAAAATAGCATAATGCTTATAATCTCAAAATAATCTTATTCCTGAACTTACGTCGATTAACTTACAATGAAACTTTAACATACGAAAATATGTGGTGTAACATCATTCCCCCGCCCCCCTTGGAACATTGGTCCTCGAATGTTGACTGATGCCCTTATCGTCCTCATAACCCATAGCTCTTGCGAATACTTTAGTACTCCTCTTTCCATCTAGGCAACTGTTCTGTGAATGAATCCAAAGTCCAGGGCATTCCCCCTTAGGACTCCTTCTCATACCATGACTTGTACTCGAAATCCTTCCAATATCATAATTATTGCTACCTTTTATCATGCAGCATGTACGAATCTAACCATGTGAGTGCACCTATGCGACTCTTCTCTCCTTTTTCCTTCATCTTTTAACCAATCTCTAGGCCTTACTTTGTAAACATAGACAAAGCTTGACACGATGTCCCTTTGGGCATCTATAGGTATACCTGAAGTTCTTTGCTCGGTACTTTTTTTTGGACTTACAAATATTGCTATATCTTATTCCATAGGCCCAGTTATCTATCTGCATGACTTTACTGCATCTAAGTAGGTCATAGTATACCATAACTCTTACCTTGATTTTATTATTATTAAGGTCTGCTACCCAATTCCAGGTTACTCTCTCGCTTCTTATTATAGATGTATAAATCCAAGTCCTTCAATACTTCCTTATTATTGTTCATCTAAAGGATGAAATCCTTATCTCCTCTCATACGTTGGAGATTTATCCATCTATTGTCGATTCACCTTAACGTTGATCCATAATGTACCACTGATAACTTGACCTCTTATGTAACACTGCCGCTAGGGCCTTCGTCTTATCGGGGTCATCTGGAGTAATTAGACTAATCCACCCAGGGAAGATACTATACTTCCATAACCGTATTTCATATCATCCCAATGTGATTGGGTATTTTAATCCTGTACAATTCTTGGAATCCCTTTATTATTATTTTTTTCTTCACACCCTTACTAAATCGAAGGCCTAAATGTCATCCTTTATTTGTCGTAATTAGACCCTCACTCTATTACCAGGGCAGCATTCCCTCTCTTCTAAATGCTACTAGTCTTATACTCCTTTGAGTTCATTCGGCTATATTGAGCTTTCTACAATTTAGAGAAACCATCAGCTCTCTTGTTTTCATGATCTTAATCTCGAGGACTTATCCATTCTCGTCACCTTCTCATTCGCCCTTTATCATCCTTACTCCTGTCATAAAACCTCATCGTTTTACTATACTTTAGCTTGCGACCTTTACGTATCTATTTATACTATTAACAACCTTCCTTCTGCTTTCACCATAGATTCTCTTATGTTATTTTGGAACATCAAGCGAGACATCAAATCGTATCTAACTTGTCTTTACTCTCTTGGCTGGATCTCTCGATACCTAGAAACCATAGGCTAGAAGATATGCCACTAATGACACCGCTATCTCCCTAGATATTGAATTCCAATGCTTCTAGCCCTCTATCTGAAGTATGGATTATTCTCAATCTTCTGCACCTGATTATCTCGTATGTTGTTCACCTTTACCTTGCCTTAAAATCTTGCATCGTATCTTCAATCTCTTTCATGACCTCCCTTCCACATAGGTATAATTCACGTCCATAACTTGAAGCTCTATATAATACTTGTACCTCTGATGCATACACAATTCGGTGGGAGCTTCATACTGATTTCTTATGAGGCTGGTACTCTTCTAACTGACTTTATCAAGACCATTATATAATATGGCTACTGTACTATCTCTCTTGTACCTCTGATATTAAGAGCTATCCTGCAATGTTCTCAATCACGATTTCTGTAATTTTCTGGGTCCAATAATTAGACTCCTGATTTACTTCGTTGTTGTAACTCTTTAGTTTCCCCTTCCTTCTGATCAGCCTTTACGTAGGCTTAAGCTATCTTCTGGTTTGTGGCTCACGGCATTAGTCACTTCTTTTGCCTTATATGGACGCTATGGAATATCCATGATATAATCTTCTAATAATTTAATCCTTTGTCTATAAAATGACAAAATATTCTATTTATACTAAGCTGAAAATATCTGATAGAATTGCCCTTGCAAAGGTTGTGCAGTCCGCATGTTGAGATTGACTGGTTAACTGAGCTTTCTGCAGTCGCATAAAACTGGGTGCGGCTGCACTTCATTTAATTGTGCGAACCCCACAATTCCGAGTGCATCCGCACATTTGAACTTGGACTGGAGTTGGCCTTCATTATGTGGACCGCACATTTATGAGTACGGTAGCACCTTAGCCTCTTGCGGCCACACAATAATAGTGCGGTTCGCACTTCTTCAAGTTTCCAAAAAACATGGCTCTCTGATTCTCCTCTTCTGAGGACCGCATAATTATGAGTGCGGCCGCACTTGATATCCTGTGACATCACAATTATGGTGTTGTCCGCACTTCTTCATGGCCGAAAAAGTACAACTCTCTGAACTTCATCTTCTGCAGTCGCACTAGAAATGCGCGGTCCACATTTTACCTGGGAATTATGTCAGAGGCTTTCGTATGTTCTGCGGCTGCACTCAATATTGTGCGTTCCGGTTGTGCCCTTTTAGCCTTGTTTTGGTCCTTGTCCAAATTTACTCCTTCTTGAGTTGATTTTCATTTCTTTGGCTCACATTTAAACACTCCTGCAAGAAATCACATTTCATTAGTTTTTGGGAATACCTTTAAGCAATTTTGAGCTAAAACAAAAGTACATGAGTGCAAATAAGTAGTCAAACTCCCTACTTATCAGTTGTTGAGGAAGATTCGCATTTGCGAAGAGACCCCTCGTATTTGCGAAGTATGGCAGTTCGATTTTGCGAGGATCCCTGCCGCTTTTGCGAGATAATTGTCTTCGCATTTGTGAAGTATTGGGTCACAAATATGATCTCAACAAGAAGTCTTCTGGTTCTCTTTTGCGATAAATTATTCGTATTTGCGAACCCCAAGCCGAAAATATGACATCCGCAGCCTGCATATAGCGGAGAATTCCGAGACTTAGCTTCATTTCTTTATATTTTGAACCCTAGCTTCGATGGGAGGCGATTTTATGAAGGGATTTTCATACCAAACCATTGGTTAAGTACCTCTAATCAATTCTCAATTATATTTCATTATTATACATACAATTTAACATCAAATTCACAAGAATCTAGGGAAAAATTTAGGGATTTTGTCAAAGTTTTGAAAAATAAAAAATTGGGATTGAGAGTCGAAAGGACTCGAATTTGAAAACTTATTACGTATATGGAATCGTGTGGCTATGGGTATCCAAGACCTACCCTTGGACTTGGGTTTTGACCGGGCGGGCCCGGGGGTTTGACTTTTATTGACTTGTTGGAAATTGTATAAAAGTTTTAGCTTGTTAATTGAAATTGTTTCCTCTTGCATTGCGTGATGTATTTTAGTCGTCTTTAGCTAGATTGAGATGGGCGGAGGTGAATTTGTAAAGGGAGAAGCTAAAGTAATTGAGTATTTTATTGCTGAATTTAGGTAAATGTATTACCTAACTTTATTGAGGGAATTTTTTCTACTATTTGACATTATTTGCTACATGCGGGGGTGATACATATATGAGGTGACGAGCATATGTATGTGCTGGGTTTAATCATGCTCGGGGGTAGATTATGTTAGGAATTGTGCCTTGTAAAATTACGTGACCTTCTTGCTTCATGTCGTACTTGAGTCATAGATACTAAGAATATAGAATTAAATGTTACAAACCAAGATTTTTAGCTTATTATAACTTGATTAAAATATGACGGAATTTTGAGAAAAACATTGATAAAAACATGGGTCTAACTCGGTCATCATTATCTTAATCATTAATACATCATTGCGGTCGATATTATTGAGATATTAGATTTTATACTCGTGTTGTAGATCATTCTTGAGATTTGTTGAAATACTTGAATAATGAGGTTCTTGAGGGTTTTTTGAACTATTGTTGGCTTGAAAGTTGTGATTGAGATTCATTTGTAATATTCATTTAAGCACTCTCCTTGATGTTATTTGTGCTTCCTACCTTGTTTGTCATTGATATATATATATATATATATATATATATATATTCTTGGTAAGGAAGAGTGTAAAGCACGAAGGGTGATGCCGTGCCATGTTATAAGAGTGTAAAGTATGAAGGGTGATGACGTGCCATGTTATGAGAGTGTAAAGCACGAAGGGTGATGTCGTACCATATTATGAGAGTGTAAAGCACGAAGGGTGATGCCGTGCCATGTTATGGGAGTGTAAAGCACGGAGGGTGATGTCGTACCATGTTATGAGAGTGTAAAGCACGAAGGGTGATGCCGTGCCATATCATTTGAGAGTAAAAGCACGAAGGGTGATGTCGTGCCATGTTATGTGAGTGTAAATCATGAAGGGTGATGCTATGCCATTTCATTTATATTATCATGAGTTCATGGCACGATGGGTGTTTTCGTGCAGGCGAGGACGAGGGACGTGCATTATATTATGATATCTTTTACCTGTATATACGTTCATGCCTTTACATTGAGATGTTATTGTCGTACTTATGGTTCTTATGTGACTTGTCATCATTGCCCTGTCCTTGTCCTCTATCTTAATTGTTATTGTGTTGCCATGCCTTCTACTTGCTAAACTTGCAAATCCATGCCTATTTTCTGCTATTATAATTACATCTATGTCGTATCCATTTGTCGCAATTTAGTATAGGCCTTCTACCGTGTTAGTCATTCATACCTCCACTTGTTAACTTATAAAGATCACGTGTTCCACTCTTATTCGTTATATCCATATTTAGGCCTTCACCATGCGAGTTAGTTGAAGTTTATATTCCTGTTTCCTAACTGTTGTCATTACTCCTATGCTTTTCGCCTAGTCTATTACTGTTGCCCATATGTATATCCTTGTTCATTATTGCTACTTGCGTATTTCCTACTTGTCATTTCTATTATTGGCATTTCTGTCATCCGGTTGGTACTGTTATACGCGTATTTGGTAAGGATGAGATGAATGTACGAAGGGTGCTGCCGTGCAATTGACTTGATATCTGAGTACATTCCTTACGCTATGGAAGTTACAGAGCGGCTATCATGGTTACTGGTTCTCGCTCTAAGGAAAGATTGGTCGAGATATTGGAAAATGCTAAATTGTGATCTCTTCTAGTACTCAGTTGTTGCTTTGTGTATTCGTTTTGTGTACCCTTTTCGGCTATATTGTAGCATTGCTCTATTGCTAGTTTATTATACAGGTTATATTAGTGAATATCTTTTAACTAAAAAGTCTCGTCACTACTTCGACGAGGTTAGACAAGATACTTACTGGGTACATGGGGTCGGTTGTACTCATACTACACTTTTGCACCTTGCATGTAATTTTAGAGTGGATGTAACGACCCGATTGGTCGTTTTGAGCTTTTGCACTTTGATCACCAGTTCTCGGGCATGACTTGCCCTGTGTAATGCATTAGTACTGATGTAGATCGTTGGTTTTGGTTTTTCAGAAAACTTTGGAATGAATTTGAAAGAACGGTCTCAGTTGAAAGCTTTGAATTTGAAAGGTTTGACCAAGAGTTGACTTATTTGTATATGAGCTCGTATCGGAGTTTTTATGATTTGATTAGCTTCGTTGGGTGATTTATGACTTAGGTGCGCGATCAGAATGCATTTTGGAAGTCTGTGGAAGGATTTGGCTTGAATTGGCAAAGTTAGTATTTTGGCGAATTCCGGTTGATAGGTGAGATTTTGATCCGAGGGTCGGAATGAAATTCCAAGAGTTATTGTAGATTCGTTATGTCATTTTTGATGTGTGTGCAAAATTTTAGGTCATTCGGACGTGGTTTGGTTGGGTTTTTTTAAATCAAAAACGTGCTTCGGAAGTTTTTTTGGAAAACTTAGGCTTGAATTCGATGTGAATTGATGGTTTTCGCGTTGTTTGAGGTGTTTTGATGATAGGAACAAGTTTGAACGAGGTATTAGGATGTGGTGGTGCTTTTGGTTGAGGTCCCGGGGGCCTCGGGTGAGTTTCGGATGGTCAATCGGGTCATATCCTATGTTGAAGAGTTGCAGAAAATTTGTCTCAGCAGTTGCAACAATTTATCTCTTTGCGTTCGCATTAGTGTTCACGTGTTCGCGAAGAGTAGGCGGAGGTGGGTGTGAAATTTGCCTTCGCGTTCACGAGGTAGGCATCCCGTTCGCGAAGGGGTGTGATCTCAGTGCATCCCATTCGCAGGTGCTTATTCGCATTCGCGTAGAAGGATTTGGGTCAGTGGATTTGAAGTGGAATTGTGCTACGCATTTGCAGGTGCATAGTCGCGTTCGCGATGGGTCGCTCAGGCAAAGCATCGCGTTCGCGAGTCCGGTATCGCGATCACGTAGAAAGGAAATCTGGTCAAGGTAAGATGTGCATCGCGAACGCGAGAGTTGGACCGCGTTCGCGAAGAAGGAATTCCAGAACTGGGCAGAATGTTATAATTTCTTTTCATCCACGATTTTGGGTCATTGTTTCCTCCATGGTTGATCATTTTGAGAGCTTCTTGGTGGAGATTAAAGAGGGATTCAAGGGCAATTATCTGGAGGTAAGATTTTTGAACTTAAAACTCGTTTTTATTGTGAAATCCACCTAGAAATCCATGGATACTAAGCCCAAAATTGAAGAGCTAGGGGTTGAGAAATTGAACTTCTGAATTGGAATTTGAAGGACCATTTGAGGTCGGATTTGAGAACTTTTGATATGTATGAACTCGTGGGGAGATGAGGAATCTAATGATGTGAAAAAATTTGAGTTTCAAGAAGTGGTCACGGGGCTCGGGTTTTGGTAATTTCGGGATTTGTGCCCTTGTTTTCGCTTGGGCTTTGTTACCTTAGCATGTTAGGTGATGTATTCGCTCTGATTTTGGGTAGATTCGATGCGCGTGGAGGCTGAATTGAGTAGCAAAAGCGTCGCGAGCTAGAGATTTTGCCGGTTCGAGGTAAGTAATGATTGTAAATACTGTCCTGAGGGTTTGAAATCCCGGATTACACATCGCTGTGTTACTTTAAGGTGACTTACACGCTAGATGACATAGGTGGGGTAGAGAACCGCTGGGGATCGTGACTTAGTTCATCCCGAATGATTATTTTTAATGCGTATTTGATAGCTAATTGTTGGATATTATTATATTTTGGGTTGTATGCCATGTTTGGGGCCTTGTGCATACTTGTTGAGACCCTTAGGTTCATTTTTACTGTCTTTCCTCACTCTATTTGTTTGAAAGCATATCATCAGTCATATTTTACATGTTAAGTACTCAAATATGGCTTTATCACTATATTCTTAAAATATGGAGACTGTTTTGGGATGAGTTAACTATTTTAATGAGATAGACCGATGGTCTGATTGTGAGATTGATGACCGATATAGACTGAGAGTCAGATGGTAAGGTTAATGACTGAGAGAGGTCGAGGGCCTAGTTGTGAGGATTATATATCTATGGTTCGGGCTGCACGCCGCAACAATGTATATTTATATATATATGTATATGGATCGGGCTACATGTAGCAGCGATACTTATATGGATTGGGCTACACGCAATAGTGATACTTATATGGATCGAGATGCACGCCGCAACGATATAGCGCTTGGGCTGTAGGAGCCCCTCCAGAGTCTACACACCCCCAGTGAGCATCGTCAACGATATATGAATTGGGCTGCACGCCGCAGCGATTACTATATAGTACCTATTGAGCGTGAATGCTGAGTGCGAGTATTGATTAGTAAGAGATGAGTCACGAGTGACAGAGAGGCTAGCCTGAGGGGCGATAGATATATACATGCACATGAGTGATACTTTACCTGAAATGCCTGTTTATGAACTTAATGATTTCACTCCTCTTTAAAGTGAGTTTCTATTGAATATGTTGATTTATTTACTATTTTTCACTCATCTTCATATTGAGCCTGTGTCGAAGAGTTGAACAAACATTTTAAAACAATTTTTATTTAAACTGGGGTTTACGAGATGTTCAGAAATTAATCACTGATTTGGTATTTGGTTATTTCCATCGAGATTTAGGTTATGAAGTGTTTATGATTATTGGTTTTGCCCGAGGGGCTGTTTTACGAACTATATTTTGCCCGAGGGGCCGATCATGACTTTAATCTCTATTATCATTTTAAATGGTATTGAACCCCTACTGAAACTTTTGGAAAGTATTTCAAAAATGATTTTTACCAAAAGCCGGACTTTAAAATGGGAAGGTTGACTCGTATTATGATTTGAAAGCCTGTTGTGCTTATTGAGCCTAACGTGAATGTGGATTCATTGTTTCCTACTGCTCAATCTTTATTTACTCTTATTACTTACTGGGTTGGAGTACTCACATTACTCCCTGCACCTTGTGTGCAGATGCAGGTATATCGAAACCCGATAACAGGTGTTGATTTGCTCAGACGCGGAGTCATCAGAGTTAGCAGGTGGTGGCATGACGTTCGCAGAAATGCTCCCCTTCCTCACATTGCTATTACACTAATTAGTACATTATTTAAGAATCCTTGTTGTA
This sequence comes from Nicotiana glauca, assembly GCA_026770625.1. Classification (NCBI taxonomy): domain Eukaryota; kingdom Viridiplantae; phylum Streptophyta; class Magnoliopsida; order Solanales; family Solanaceae; genus Nicotiana; species Nicotiana glauca. Next base: position 9,803 of record MU715876.1, on the reverse strand, counting down.
TTCAGACCTTGATCGATACTCATGACTAGTGACACCCTGATGTCGGGCTTGTATAGAAATTCTGCACTATTTACCCAATACTGCTTTCATATGCTCCAAAGAATCTAATACAATAATAGCACGACATAAATGATTAGACTTAGCATAAGAAGACAGAATGTGCATGGATTAGCATGGTAACTATGCTCAACTATATCATCTTCTGCCCTAAATGCTTAACGTGGGAGGAGATGAACCTTTCAAACATTCGTTGGTATGCTTAAACCAGCAGAAGGAATAAAAAATGCACCAAAACATGATGTTTGTCTACTGAAATCTTTCTAATTTATATTATGAAATATTGCTCTAATTAAAGGATTAAAAAGGACTCATAATGATTAAAGGGTTAATGTGAGTGTTGTGTCGGCTGGCCTTGTCTTCACGAGAGGCGCCATCATGATCGGGCCAATTTGGGGTCGTGATAAGTTGGTATCAGAGCCTAGGTTACATAGGTCTCACGAGTCATGAGCGAGTTTAGTAGAGTCTCGCGGATCGGTACGGAGACGTCTGTATTTATCCTCGAGAGGCTGCAGAACCTTTAGGAAATCTTCATATTCTTGAATTCTTTTCGTGCGTCCTTTGATTCAGCTTGAAAAGTAACTCTTGAAATTCCTTCCACGTGTTCATATACGCACATGAGTGCTCAGTACCAGATGTGCCTTGATGGCTTGTGATTCCCCGATCAAGGGGGAGATGTGGTCTCTGTGAGTTCGATGTTGGGCCAGTCTGGAGGACATGAGGCCAGGTCCTTGCCTATGGCTTGAGCACCGAGGTGCTGATTGTGTGAATAAGTGTTTTAAACTTATATGTTTGATATTGTCCCTATTAGTGGAAGTGACGGCTGGGTAGCTATATGAAGAGTGTATTAGTACTGTGAGATGTATCTATGTGACTTGGAAGTGACGAGGAAGGTCTGTTAGATGATAGATGAACTATTAAGTGTATGATTTCCATTGTGATTGGATGTGTAGCTCCGAGTTATGGGTACGTGAAGAATCTTTTCGTGTCTCCTAGTTGGGAGTAAAGTAAATTTTATGTTGCGGTATGAGTTCAGACTCAGGAAGACTAAGTGGCTATGTAATGTGTAAGACGGTGGAAGGTATACAGAAATATTATAGTGAGGTGAAGCAGGTAGGTTATCTCCTGCGGAGTGTTCTGAAGTGGTGTGATCCTTATGTGTATGTTAGAAGATCTCATGTGTAATTGAAGGGTACGTATTGAAATTTGAAATTTTGGGTCGCTTAAGAGAGTAGGCTTAACTGTTGCAGGGATGAATGCGAGATTTGCAGAAGATTTACAGTACTGGATGATCTGTGTTTTCACAAACTTATAAATGATTTGAGTTTAATCTCACTATGGTATTGTGGCATCAATAGAGTAAAAGTGCTATGAGTTATTGAGTGTATCTTGATTTATGGCTTCGAGCCAAGTGGGGGAGCCTGCTGTGAGCAGTTGATTGCACGGTTAGGTGATATGTTAGTTCCAGTTTGAGGCGTGCGGGTGAATTAGCTATGGCTAGAGTAAAGGAAAAGTTTGACAAAGGTTATATTATGCTTCATAGAGTATGAGAATCACGGAATGTCTAGAGTGTTATTGGTAAAGGATGCTCGGCGCACAAGCAGGAAGTTGCTTGGTTGTATTGGGATGAGGATTTCATTTTGCGGTATTGGAGTGCCAATGAGGCACGGGTGATTCTGTTTGTTAGGTCAGTAAGTTGCAGTTTGAATAAGAGTGAATGACTTGCTAGGATGGCTCTAATATGTTCAAGATCCCACAGGGAACAATCGGGGATTTTAAAGTTGCATGTGTGGTTAGAAACTGTGTTTTCATTGGAAGAGGTTCAGATTTGTGGTATTTCTATGTTAATTTTGGGATTCTATGTATCTGTATCAGGGAGGTAAAGGTAACGGATTTAGGTTCGCGGGAAGTTCTTCAAAGTAAAGTATTCTGGAATATGGTACTGCTAGTTGGTAATGATTTGACGAGAGTCTATGTTTCAGTAAAAGGGCAATGTGATTAAGTTGTTGGAACTTTAGTAGTATTGCGGCACCCTCTTGTTAGATCGACCGGTGATATTCGGGAGTGCTTGGTGGCACATGGAAATTTTAGAGTATCTATCGTGGAAAGATGGGGTATTTAAGGTGTGGTATGCTTTCGGACGTCAAAATTGGGATCAGGTACGATGATTCGTGTGCTATATGGAGTTGGAGATTGGGGGTTCTCATGTACAGGCTATATTGTGGTTGTGGATCGTGTGTATCGGCACCGTTTAGCGGCTATCGGGATTTGGAGGCTCGAGTGGAACTTTATTTGCTGGTATGTTAGATTTTGGATGTGATGTTGGAATTCAGACTGGTTGTCTTAGTGTTGGGTGATTCTAAACTATTGCGCTATGGGCTATGCCGGAAATGCCACGGGTTGAGTGGCGAGGTGCGTTGGATTATGTTCTAGCAGAGTGGTTTATATTTCAAAGACCCAGGGACGGCTGGGAAGGATTGCTTTTCTTAATTGGGCCTTCATGATGGATTTCAGTGCAGAGGTCTCTACCATTGATTCAGTTCCGATGTTGAGGGACTTTTTGGATGCATTTCTGGTGGCCGGGCATGTCGCCGGGCGAGGTTGTGGATTTCGGTATCAATTTGGTGTGGGGCACCGTATCGTAAGGCTCTGGTAGGAGTTGTAGTAGTGGAAGGAGAATCTTCAGGCTTCCTTGAGGAGTTCGTTGGCAGGCCAATGCGGATTCATGTTCTAGCTTGAGTCGGCTCGGTTGGCCCCGAATTGTATTGTTGAGGGATAGGTTGATTCGATCGTTAATGAGCTTGTTAGTGATCTGGGGAGATTTATGAGTTGTTTTTCTGTGTTGTGAGACATTATTATTTGTTGGTTATGGGCACATGTGGTGCGGTTCTATTGGGAATTCATAGTGAAAGTCGAGCGGGAAGAGTAATTGGGTGTTGCTCGGTGAATGGAATATTAGTTATAACCTATTGGGTTGCGTGGTATATGTTATCTGTCTCACCGTGGGTATGATAATGTGCTTTGGTTCCAGACGTCAAATGGTGTGTGGTTGTCACCTTCGAGCATAGTGACTTGAGGTGTTTCATGTGGAGCAATGTTTGATGGGATCGCTCATTGCAGCGAAGCTACGTGAAGATATGACCTTGCGGGTTAGATTTGTGTGTTCTATTTCTATAACGCGAGACGGGTTCTCAGCCTTGTGTTGTGGTAGTACTGGTGAGTTTGAGGTACAGCTCTTTAAGTTGAGTCATTTTCATGATTTGAGTATGTTCGGATCGTTTCTTATTGGTGCGCGTATTATGCAAGTAGTGGCTTAGGCCTGTATTGGCATGTCATGTCACCAAAGTGGTGTGTTGGATTCGAGGTGATCGTTGGGATCATTAATGAATACGGACGAATTTTATTTCAACTTGTTGGAAGGATAATATCGAGGTTCAGCTTGGGAATTGCTAGGGTAATTGCCAGAGGAGAAATGGCCTCATGAATGGCTGATCTAAGAGATGGTTATGGTTTATTGCGTGTTTCATTCATCGTTGGCAGTACATGAAAGTGTCGGAATGAGACTTTAGCTAATAAGAGGTTTCCTATCAGTATTTGATTGTTGTGGGCAGCTGCTGTGAATGGAAGTTATTGTTGCATGTGTTGAGTTATGAGGTATATCATATATTTGCACCTGAGGTTGCAGGCATGGGTTATTACAGCTGGTTCGGGACAATTCAGAGTGTAGGTGTGAGGTTTTGATCGTATTGATGGTTTCAGAAGTAAAAGTGTGGTTCTAGGGTTTATGGACTAGGATGGATTGTGAAATTTCAGCTATGTTATGTTATCGGACCTATGAGAGATAGGGTGACATGGGATAACCCCCGGGTATATGCTTGGTAAGGTTATTCAGCTATTGGTTGGCTTCTAGGATAACTCCGGGAACGTTCGAGGACGAACGTGTGTTTAAGTGGGGGGGATGTAACGACCCAACCGGTCGTTTTGAGCTTTTGCACTTTGATCGCCAGTTCTCGAGCATTACTTACCCGTTGTAATGCATTAGTACTGATATAGATCGTTGGTTTTGGTTTTTCAGGAAAAATTGGAATGAATTTGAAAGAACAGCCTCAATTGAAAGCTTTGAATTTGAAAGGTTTGACCAAGAGTTGACTTATTTGTATATGAGCTCGTATCGGAATTTTTATGATTTGGTTAGCTTCTTTGGGTGATTTATGAATTAGGAGCGTGATCGGAATGCATTTTGGAAGTCCGTGGTAGGATTTGGCTTGAACTGGCAAAGTTAGTATTTTGGCGAATTCCGGTTGATAGGTGAGTTTTTGATCCGAGGGTCGGAATGAAATTCTGAGAGTTACTGTAGCTTCGTTATGTCATTTTTGATGTGTGTGCAAAATTTCAGGTCATTCGGGCATGGTTTGGTTGGGTTTTTGATCAAAAACGTGCTTCGGAAGTTTTTTTGGAAAACTTAGGCTTGAATTCGATGTGAATTGATGGTTTTGGTGTTGTTTGAGGATTTTTGATGATTGGAACAAGTTTTAACGAGGTATTAGGATGTGGTGGTGCTTTTGGTTGAGGTCCCGGGGGCCTCGGGTGAGTTTCGGATGGTCAATCGGGTCATATCCTATGTTGAAGAGTTGTAGAAAATTTGTCTCAGGAGTTGCAGCAATTTATCTCTTCGCGTTCGCATTAGTGTTCACGCATTCGCGAAGAGTAGGTGGAGGTGGGTATGAAATTTGCCTTCGCGTTCACGAGGTAGGCATCGCGTTCGCGAAGGGGTGTGATCTCAGTGCATCGCGTTCGCAGGTGCTTATTCGTGTTCGTGTAGAAGGATTTGCGTCAGTGGATTTGAAGTGGAATTGTGCTACGCGTTCGCAGGTGCATAGTCGTGTTCGCGATGGGTCGCTCAGGCAAAGCATCGCGTTCGTGAGTCTGGTATCGCGATCGCGTAAAAAGGAAATCTGGTCAAGGTAAGATGTGTATCGCGAACGCGAGAGTTGGACTGCGTTCGCGAAGAAGGAATTCCAGAACTGGCAGAATGTTATAATTTCATTTCATCCGCGATTTTGGGTCATTTTTTCCTCCATGGTTGATCATTTTGAGAGCTTCTTGGTGGGGATTAAAGAGGTATTAAAGGGCAATCGTCTGGAGGTAAGATTTTTGAACTTAAAACTCGTTTTTATTGTGAAATCCACCGAAAAATTCATGGAAACAAGCCCAAAATTGAAGAGGGCTTGAGAAATTGGACTTTTGAATTGGGATTTGAAGGACCATTTGAGGTCGGATTTGAGAACTTTTTATATGTATGAACTCATGGGGAGATGAAGAATCTAATGATGTGAAATTTTTTGAGTTTTGAGAAGTGGGCCCGGGGCTTGGGTTTTGGTAATTTCAGGATTTGTGCCCGCAATTGATTTTTTTCGCTTGGGATTTGTTCCCTTAGCATGTTGTGATGTATTCGCTCTGATTTTGGGTAGATTCGACGCGCGTGGAGGCCGAGTTGAGGAGCAAAGGCATCGCGAGCTAGAGATTTTGCCGGTTCGAGGTAAATAATGATTGTAAAAACTGTCCTGAGGGTTTGAAACCCCGGATTACACATCGCTGTGTTACTTTAAGATGACTTACACGCTAGATGACGAGCGTGGGGTAGAGCACCGCTGGGGATCGTAACTTAGTTCATCCCGGATGATTATTTTTAATGCGTATTTGATAGCTAATTGTTGGATATTATTATATTTTGGGATGTATGCCATGTTTGGGTCCTTGTGCATACTTGTTGAGACCCTTTGGGGCATTTTTACTGTCTTTCCTCACTCTATTTCTTTGAAAGCATATCATCAGTCATGTTTTACCTGTTTAATACTCAAATCTGGCTTTATCACTATATTCTTAAAATGTGGAGATTGTTTTGGGCTGAGTTCCCTATTTTACTGGGATAGACCGATGGTCTGATTGCGAGATTGATGACCGATATAGACTGAGAGTCTGATGGTAAGGTTAATGACTGAGAGAGGCCGAGGGCCTAGTTGTGAGGATTATATATCTATGGATGGGGCTGCATACCGCAGCAATATATATATGGATCGGGCTGCATGCCGCAGCGATACTTATATGGATCGGGCTGCACGCCGCAGCGATATATGGATCGGGCTGCACGCCACAACGATTAGTATATGGTACCTATTGAGCGTGAGTGTTGAGTGCGAGTATTGATTAGTAAGAGATGAGTCACGAGTGACAGAGAGGCTAGCCCGAGGGGCGATAGATATATACATGCGCATGAGTGATACTTTGCCTGAAAGGCCTGTTTATGAACTTAATGACTTCACTCCTCTTTAAAGTAAGTTTCTATTGAATATGTTGTTTTATTTACTGTTTTTCACTCATCTTCATATTGAGCCTCTGTCGAAAAGTTGAACAAACATTTTAAAACAATTTTTATTTAAACTGGGATTTACGAGATGTTCAGAAATTAATCACTGATTTGGTATTTGGCTATTTCCACCGAGATTTTTAGGTTATGAAGTGTTTATGGTTATTGTTTTTGCCCGATGGGCTGTTTTACGAACTATGTTTTGTCCAAGGGGCCGATCATGACTTTAATCTCTATTATCATTTTAAATGGTATTGAACCCCTACTGAAACTGTTGGAAAGTATTTCAAAAATGATTTTTACCAAAAGCCAGACTTTAAAATGGGAAGGTTGACTCGTATTATGATTTGAAAGCCTGTTGTGTTTATTAAGCCTAACGTGAATGTGGATTCATTGTTTCATACTGCTCAGTCTTTATTTACTCTTATTACTTACTGGGTTGAAGTACTCACATTACTCCCTCCACCTTGTGTGCAAATGGAGATATATCGGAACCCGATAGCGGGTGTTGATTTGCTCAGACGCGGAGTCATCAGAGTTAGCAGGTGGTTGCATGACGTTCGTAGCACCGCTCCCCTTCCTCACATTGCTATTACTGTGATTAGTACATTATGTTAGAATCCTTGTTGCATTCAGACCTTGATAGATGCTCATGACTAGTGACACCCCGATGTCGGGGTTGTATAGAAATTTCGCACTGTTTCTTTCTGATTTATATTATGAAATATTGCTCTAATTAAAGGATTAAAAATGACTCATAATGATTAAAGGGTTAATGTGAGTGTTGTGTCGGCCGGCCTTGTCTTCACGAGAGGCGTCATCGCGACCGGGCCGATTTAGGGTCGTGACAGTGGAGCTGCTGGTGATGTAGATGACTCTAAAGATATTCGTGCATTCCGGAACATGGATGTCACTTGTCCTTGGTAGCTTTAGATTTTGCTAATATGTTTATGTAACTTTCAAACAGATTGTGTATTTATTTGTACCAGCTTTGTAAATTTTAAATTCTTAGAAGCTCATACTTTGTACTACCAATCCTTGGGTTACTAAATAAAAGTTCAGATAATTCTTCATTGTTTCCTATAAATATCATTTGGATTGCATTGACTGTTAGTTGGCTTACCTAGCAGGTCGAGTTAGGTGTCATCACGACTAGTGGATTTGGGTCGTGACATATAGTCCAAGTAGGTTTTATGGTAATGGAATTTCTTATTTCATAAGAAAATCTAAAGTTCCTTCATTTATAAATAATTGGAAAAACAATATGGAATGTGTTATGAAACAATAAAAGAAGAAGAAGAGTATTACAAAGAAAAGTAGAGAGAGAGAATTCTTATTGATTTGGAATGAATTACAATGGAATAGAACCCTCTATTTATAGGGAGAAGGTGACTTAGCCACCAAGCAATGAACCCTAGAATCTCCCTAAATATAGTCATTCACCATAAATACAATTCTATTTATAACACTCCCCTTTGAATGTCTATTCAACAGATAATGTGCCTCGTTAAAACCTTAACTAAAAGAAAATCCAATGGGAAAAAAAATTCTAGAAAAGGAAAAGAGTACACATATCTAATAATACGCCTTTTGGTTGCCTCGTTAAAAACCTTGCAAAAAAAATCCAGTGGGACAAAACCTTGTAAAAGAAAAAGAGTACAACGCGTATTAACTCTCCCTGATGAGAGCATCAATTCACATCCGTGAGCTTTCGCATTCCAATCTTGTGCACCATCTTCAAAAGATCTTTGGTAGAGATTTAATAAACAAATCAGCTATATTAACTTGAAATAATATATTGCACCTTAAAATCATCATTCTTGATAGAGATGAATTGTCTTCATATGATCTTGTTGGAATCGTCAGTTCAATATCTTCACATAAAGGTGAAAACTCTTGCTATCATATTATCATGCATATAGTTATAGCAAGATACATTTGTGCACAAATTGCACTGAGAAAGTAGTACTTCATGACCATGAATTCTATATGCTTTAAGCAATTTAAATCCTTCATGGATTATTAAGTCATATAAGCCATATAATAGACTTTAGATGCACATCAAATTTTTATGTTATGCTAGACATATAAGATATCGAAAACTAATTGCACTTATCATTGACTTTATACTTTCAAGTATTTGAACTACATGTCCAAAACTACATGTCTTTCATATGAAACCAATTCTACTTGAATTGTTTCTCTAGACTTAAGATCCTCATATATATTTAGTGGTATCATAGATGTCGACGAACATTTTATATCGGTTCCAGCCTCCTTATTTTTCATAAAGACATAACATAGAGATCTCTTTATTCATATATTCAGATACCTAAATCTCTCTTCAGATTTTATGAAGTGTTATGTCATGTGATCTTCTAGATCACTTGCCTCCTTTATTATGATCACTTTGATCATTTTCTCATCTTCTTTATCAAGAAGTTTATTTGAAGACGATTTGTCTACATGCTTTAAGCGTACTATAGACTTTGTCCTTCTGGGACTTATTCTAATAGGACCATTTGCAATGAGAATATAGTTACTTTCTTTAGGCCAGCAAATGTGTATGGCATGCTTTGCAATATATTGCAGATGAATTATATTTTTATGAACCTCAAGTTCATATTATCTTATTCGAGGATTTAGATATACAAATGATAATTCATTCCACGTAACTTTTTGTCAACTGTTTATCATATCTCCCCCTCATGCTAGAAAAACTAACTTGTTACCTCAACTTTGAGAACCCATCTTTGTGCGTTATGGAGTTAATCAAAATATACACCGTACATCAATAATAATAAGATGAAATTATTTGGTTCCTAACCCTGAACCACTTGTGAGGGGAGAAAATAATATACTTTGGTATATAACATATATCAAATTGATATAGATAACTTTGTTCTCATAAGCAATTGTTTAACTATTAAGTGGAGGCACTCAATAAATCATTTTTCTCAACCAACTATAATGTAAACCAACTTATCAAGATGAACTATCTTGAATAAAAAATCTGAAAATTATGCTCTAAATCAAATTATTGAGCAAGTTACCTCGCAAATACCATATTGCGGGTTAATAATAATCGCACATGTTACAATCTCATAGATGTATCTTATGTAGTATACATAGCAGATGAATGGACCTATATTCACCTTTGATATTTTCAGTATTCATGGGATTCAATCTCAATTTTAGTTGGTATATTAATTAATGAGAACATGCAACATAAGAGAATTCATAAAGAACTTTCTAGTTCTTTAATATTTACCCATGTGAATTCTCTTTTATTTTTTTGCACATAATACTTAAATTGATATGGGTAAACCAATTATGCCAACTGAATAAATTATCAATATTGATAAACTTCAGATTTACA
>MU715862.1:6583-19355 GCA_026770625.1 Nicotiana glauca | reverse complement strand
AATATTTTAGACTCGGAAGGACCGTTTAGCTAACTCCACGGTTTTTCCCAAAGTGATAAATAAATAGAGACCATATGCACAATTTTAATATACATTCTCAAGTACGGGTGCACATTTATGTGATCCAAATCTTACTCTCGACGAAGTCGAAATGTGTCTAAAGCCACAGGCGTACTGGTAAGGTGTGGTTAAGGAATACATTTTCACGACGTTGTAATTCTTTAAAATTGAAAAGCGGAACATTAATGCACATAATTAAAATCATATAATCGGAATCAGATAAAAAATCAAATTCAACAGTTGAGCGATCGTGCTAGAACCACGGAATTCAGGAGTGCCTAACACCTTCTCCCGGGTTAACAAAATTCCTTATCCGGATTTCTAGTTCGCAGACTGTAACAGAGTCAAACTTTCCTCGGTTCGGGATTGAACCGGTAACTTGGGACACCATTATATTCTCAAGTGGCGACTCTGAAAAACTTAAATAACTAATCCCGTTCCGACTGTCCTTAAATTGGAAAAACTCCTCTACGCCCTCGCGGGTAAAGTAGTATATTGAAAAAGGGAGGTGTGATAGAACCTACCGGTCTAGAATAGCTACTGGCTCCTCCTCATAAGACAAGTCCTTGTCCAACTGGACAGTGTTGAAATCTAACACATGGGCTGGATCGCCGTGATACTTCCAAAGCATGGACACATGAAACACTGGATGCACGGTTGATAAGCTCGACAGCAAAGCAAATCTATAAGCCACCTCCCCCACTCGATCAAGAATCTCAAACGGACCAATGAACCTAGGGCTAAGCTTGCCCTTCTTCCCAAACCTCATCATGCCCTTCATAGGCGACACTCGGAGCAATACCCGCGCACCAACCATAAAAGCCACATCTCGAACCTTGCGGTCTGCATAACTCTTTTGCCTGGACTGGCCTTAACGAAGTCTATCCTGAATGATCCTGACCTTGTCCAAGGCCTCCTGAACCAAATCCGTACCCAACAACCGAGCCTCTCCCGGCTCAAACCATCCAACCGGAGACCGACACCGCCTACCATATAGATCCTCATAAGGAGACATCTGAATACTCGATTGGTATCTGTTGTTGTAGGCAAACTCTGCTAGGGGCAAAAACTGATCCCACGAAACTCCAAAGTCAATAACACAAGCTCGGAGCATATCCTCTAAGATCTGAATAGTCCGCTCGAACTGACCGTTCATCTAGGGATGAAATGTTGTGCTCAACTAAACCCGTGTTCCCAACTCTCGCTGAACTGCTCTCCAGAAGCGTGAGGTAAACTGCGTACCCCAGTCCGAAATGATAGATACAGGCACACCATGAAGGCGAACAATCTCCCAAATATAGATCTCGGCCAACCTCTGAGAAGCATAGGACACTACCACATGAATGAAATGTACTGACTTGGTTAGCCTATCAACAATGACCCATCCTACGTCAAACTTATTCCGAGTCTACGGGAGTCCAGTAACAAAGTCCATAGTGATCCGCTCCCACTTCCACTCGGGATGCTCAATCCTCTGAAATAAACCACCAGGCCTCTGATGCTCGTACTTCACCTGCTGACAATTCAAACATCGAGCCACATATACAATGATATATTTCTTCATCCTACGCCAACAATAATGCGGCCGCAAATCCTGATACATCTCCTCGGCGCCCGGATGAATAGAGTACCGGGAATTAGAGTACCAAAAACTCAAAAATTGATCCCGGGCCTACTTGGTCAAAACACGATGTTCAGACCAAAATCAAATCACCCACGAGCCCGAATATATAATTTATTTTTTAATTCGACCCCAAAATGAGGTCTAAATCAAGAAAAATCAAAAAACACTAACTCTACCCAAATTCCTAATTTTCTATCCTTAATCATATGTTTTAGGCCTAGAAATTCATTAGATGTTGATGGAAAATGAAGAAAACGAGTTGGATATTACTTACCCAAGAAGTTGTGGTGAAAAAGTGCTTCAATGATCGTTTTGGAGCTTTGGAGAAGAAGAAGTTTTGTAAAATTTTGAGAAATCCCGTAATGGGTTCTGTTTTTGGGACTTAAAATAATTGGGCGAATTAATGCTACGCGTTCGTTACAGACCTCTCGCGTTCGCGATGGGTCAGGATTTTTGGCCTTCGCGTTCGCATGTAGGGGCTTGCATTCATGGAGAGCAATCTCCTGGAGCCTCGCGTTTGCGTGCATATAGACGTGTTCGCGAAGAACAATCTGATGGCCCTTCCCCCTTTACCCTACGCGTTTGCGTTTGCTGAGTCGCGTTCGCGAAGGGTACCCTCTTTAGCTTCGCGTTCGCGACTCCAGTGTCGCATTCGTGAGGAAGAAGTTTGGCACCTAGGAGAATTGCCTTACGGGTTCGCGAGAGTGCCCACGCGAACGCGGAGAACAAAATCCCTGGGCACTGAACAATAAAAACCTGCAATTTTTATAAGTCTAAAACAATTTCGAAACACCTCCGAAACACACCCGAGCCCTTGGTGCTCCAAACCAAACACTCATACTAACTCAACAACATCATACAAACTTATCCGTGCGATCAAATCGCCTAAATAACCTCAAAATCAAAGAATCAAACCTCAAAATCAAGAATTTTTCTCAAACTTCATCAAGTTTCAAATTTAGAACTTTAAGTCCGAATCACATCAAGCGACGTCCGTTTTTAACCAAATTTTACAGGAACATCTTAAATCATATATAATACCTTTACCATGCGCCGGAACCAAAATACACTCCCACTTCCACTCGGGAAGCTCAATCCTCTGAAATAAACCACCAGGCCTCTAATGCTCGTACTTCACCTGCTGACAATTCAAACATCGATCTACATATAGAATGATATCTTTCTTCATCCTACGCCACCAATAATGCTGCCGCAAATCCTGATACATCTTCGCAGCACCCGAAAGAATAGAGTATCGGGAACTATGGGCCTCCTCTAAAATCAACTCTCGGATCTCATCCACATTAGGCACACAAACTCGACCCTACAATCTCAAAACTCCATCATCATCTAAAGTATCCTGCCTAGTACCTCCACGCTGCACCGTGTCTCTAAGGAAACACAAATGGGAATCATCATAATGCCGATCACGGATACGCTTCAATAATGAAGAATGAGCGAGCGTGCAAGCCAACACACGACTGGGCTCAGAAACATCTAGTCTCACAAACTGATTGGCTAGGGCCTGAACATCCAAAGCAAGCGGACTCTCACCGACCGGAATATAAGCAAGACTGCCCATACTGACTTACTTTCTACTCAAGGCATCGGCCACCACATTGGACTTTCCCGGGTGATATAAGATAGTGATGTCATAATCCTTCAGCAACTCCAACCACCTCTTCTGCCTCAAATTCAACTCTTTTTGCTTGAACAAATATTGAAGACTCTTGTGATCAGTGAACACCTTACATGCCACGCCATACAAATAATGCCTCCAAATCTTCAATACGTGAACTATGGCTGCCAAATCCAAATCATGAACTGGATAGTTCTTCTCATAAATATTCAACTGCCGCGAAGCATAAGCAATGAACTTGCCATCCTGCATCAATACTGCACCAAGCCCAATACGAGAAGCATCACAATAAACTGTATAAGGCCCTGAACCTGTGGGCAAAACCAACACCAGTGCCGTAGTCAGAGCTGTCTTGAGCTTCTGAAAGCTCGCCTCGCACTCATCCAACCATCTGAATTAGGCACCCTTCTGGGTCAACCTGGTCATCGGGGCTGCAATAGATAAAAACTCCTCCATGAACCGACGATAGTAGCCTGCTAATCCCAAAAAACTCCAACTCTCTGTAGCTGATGCTGGTCTAGGCCAGTTCTCGACTGCCTCAATCTTCTTTAGGTCCACCTGAATACCCTCTGCTGATACAACAACAACAAACCAGTATAATCCCACTTAGTAGGGTTTGGGGAGGGTAGTGTGTACACATACCTTAACCCTACCCTGGGGTAGAGAGGCTGTTTCCAAATAGACCCCCGACATCCTTCCCTCCAAGAACTTCCCACCTTGATCTTGGGGAGACTCGAACTCACAACCTCTTGGTTGGAAGTGGGGGTTGCTTACCATCAGAACAACCCCTCTAATGATACAACGTGACCCAGAAATGCAACTGAACTCAGCCAGAACTCACACTTGGAGAATTTGGCATATAACTGACTATCCCTCAGAGTCCGAAGAACCACTCTAAGGTGCTGCCCGTGCTCCCCCTGGCTACCAGAATATATTAATATATCATCAATGAAGACTATCACGAATGAGTCCAAATAAGTCCTGAACACTCGGTTCATCAAATCCATAAAAGTCGATGGGGCATTTTTCAACCCGAATGACATAACCAAGAACTCATAATGCCCGTACCGAGTGTGGAAAGCTGTCTTAGGGACATCGGATGCCCTAATCCTCAACTGATGGTAGCCAGATCTCAAGTCAATCTTGGAAAATACCTTGTCACCCTGAAGCTGATCAAACAAATCATCAATCCTCGGTAGTGGATACTTATTCTTGATCGTTACCTTGTTCAATTGTCGGTAATCAATACATATTCTCATTGACCCATCCTTCTTCTTGACAAATAACATCAGCGCACCCCAAGGCGAAACACTCGGTCTAATGAAACCCTTATCAAGAAAATCCTGCAACTGGTCCTTTAACTCTTTCAACTCCGGCGGGGCCATACGATATGGCGGAATAGAAATGGCTGAGTGCCCGAAGTCAAATCAATGCAAAAATCAATATCCTTGTCGGGTGGCATACCCAGCAGGTCTGAAGGGAAAACATCAGGAAACTCGCGAACAATGGGCACATAGTCAATAGAAGGGACCTCAGCACTGGAATCGCGAACATAAGCCAAATAGGCCAAACACCCCTTCTCGACCATACGCCGAGCCTTCACATACGAGATAACACTGTGGGTAGAATGACCTGGAGTACCTATCCACTCTAATCGAGACATACCCGGCAAAGCTAAGGTCACAGTCTTGGCATGACAGTCCAAGATAGCGTGGTAAGATGATAAATAGTCCATCCCCAATATAATATCGAAGTCAACCATGTCTAAAAGCAATAAATCTACACGAGTCTCAAGACCCCCAATCACAACAATACAAGAATGATGGACTCGATCGGCCACAATGGAATCACCCACTGGTGTAGACACATAGACAGGAACACTCAATGTATCACTAGGCATGACCAGGTATGGTGAAAAATAAGATGACACATATGAATACATAGACCCTAGATCAAATAACACTGATGCATCTCTATCACAAACCAGAACCGTACCTGTAATGACTGCATCTGAAGCCTCAGCCATGGGCTTGGGCTGAAGAGCATAACATCGGGGCTAGGCCCCACCACCCTGAACCACGTCCTTGGGCTGGCCTGCTTCTGGCTGGCCTCTACCTCTGGCAGTCTGAGCTCCACCTCTAAATCCTCTACCTCCCCATCTAGCACCTCTACTCCCGCCTCTAGCTGGCTGGGCGGCCTGCGGAACATATGGTGCCTGAATCATAGCACAGGGACCCTACTACTGTGACTGAGTACCCACTAACCTCGGACAAGCCCTCCGGATATGACCATTCTCTCCACACTCATAACAACCACCTGACTGCTGCGGCTGAGGAAACTGAAACTGACCCTAGCGGCTTGAATAACCACCCCCCAAAGATCTGGAGCGGCGGTGCACTGATAGGAGCTGGTGGTGCAATGAAGGACTGCTGATCAGAATACTGCCCGCGAGAACTACGACCACCTGAAGCACCGTGAGAAACCTGGAGAGTTGACTGAAAAGTTCTGGGAGGATGGCCTCTACCATATGAACCTCTACCTCCAGACGCGGTACCACTGAATCTACCTGAATGGCAGGGCCTCTTGTCTCCCCCATGACTACCCCCCTGCGATAGTACCATCTCAATCCTCCGGGCCACATTAGCCGTCTCCTGAAAAGTGATGTCACTCCCAGCCTCCCTAGCCATCTGAAGACGAATCAGCTGGATAAGGCCGTCAATAAACCTCCTAACCCCCCCTCTCTCTCTCTCGGTAGGGAGTATAACTAGAGCATGGAGATCTAAGTCAATTAACCTAGTCTCATACTAGGTGACCGTCATAGAACCCTGCTGGAGGCACTCGAACTGCCTCCGATAGGCCTCTCTCTGAGTAATAGGGAGAAACTTCTCCAAAAATAGTTGTGTGAACTGCTCCCATGTCAAAGCTGGTGATCCTGCTAGCCTGGCTAAGCAATAATCCCTCCACCAAGTCTTAGCAGATCCAAACAGGCGAAATATAGCAAAGTCGACCCTATTGGTCTCAACAATCCCCGTGTTCCGAAGAACCTCGTGGCAACTATCCAGATAATCCTGGGGATCCTCAGTAGATGCACCGCTGAATGTAGAAGTGAAGAGATTGGTAAACCTATCCAGCCTCCACAAAGCATCGGCAGACATGGCTGCCCCATCGCCGGTCTGAGCTACTGCGCCCGGCTGAACTGCTCCAACAAGCTGAACCGCTGGAGTCTGAATCTGGGGAGCTACCTACTCCGAGGTACGAGTAGTAGGATTCTGGGCTCCTCCTCTAGCATGAGAAGTGGCTGGTGCTACATGAAGCAAACCTGCTTGGGTGACACTCTCCATGAGGCCCACCAATCGGACCAGAGCATCCTAAAGAACTGGGGTAGCAATAAACCACTTAGGGACCTGAGCTGGGCCTACCGGAACTGCTGGGGCCGGAACCTCCTCATCAAAATATACCCGAGGCTCCGACACAGTTGCTATTGCTCGGGGTTGAGCTCTGCCCCTACCTCGGCCTCTACCATGACCTTTCCCTCTGCCCCTAGTGGGTGCTGCTGCTGGGGGCTCGGGCTGCTGAGCGGTAGATACGGAAGCAGGTGTTCTCGCCATCTGCGAAAGAACAGAGTAGAAATTCAATTAGCATTGAGAAACCAAATTGCACGACAAGGAAGAACAAATGTGAAACTTCTCCTAACTCTATAGCCTCTGAGGGATAAATACAGACGTCTCCGTACCAATCCCTCAGACTCTACTAAGCTTGTCCGTGAGTTGTGAGACGAATGTAACCTAGAGCTCTAATACCAACTTGTCACGATCCGGATTTCCCACCCTCGGGGGTCGTGATGGCGCCTACTCGTAGAAGCTAGGCAAGCCACAAATCATAAACTCCTAACTCCTAACTCCTTTATTTTAAATCCTTTTTATCAATCATAACATCAAGTGTTAAATATTTAAATAACAGCAGAAATATGAAATTAAAGCAGAAGACTTAAATTAAATAAGCTGAACAATAAAACGGAACAATACAATATCTAAAATAATATAATAAATAATACTATTGCGGCGTGCAACCCGATCCAATAAACATAATATATAACTATTGCAGCGTGCAACCCGATCCAATATATATAATATCCATTGCGGCGTGCAACCCGATCCAATATATATAATATGTGTTGCGGCGTGCAACCAGATATATATATATATATATATATATATATATATATACATACATACATTGCGGCGTGCAACCCGTTCTAAATATACAGCTTACCGTGATCACAACAACAATCCCGGCAAGGGATTTACTATAAATTACACTATCCCGGCAAGGGAACTCAACAATACAAATATATCTGTCCCGGCAAGGGAGAATCAGCTATAACCAATCTCAATTCAACTTCTAATCATCTTTAGTATCATCATTTCTAACTCATAATTATCTTACACAAAAATAAACTAAGCCTTTGCTCGATACCACGAATTTATCCATTATTTCAACCATAACTTTATTCAAGAATTCAACAAGTATTAATTTAAGATTCACGATCATGTCTGACACCAACGTATAGATACTCGTCACCATTCCTATACGTCGTACTCAACAAGAAACACATAACAAATGGGACTCAACTCCTAATCCCTCAAGCTAAGGTTAAACTGAACACTTACCTCAAACTTTCACGACCAATTTAATCCTCAATAACCGCCTTTCCTCTCGAATTTGACTCCATATCAATTGTATCTATACAATAATGACTTCAATACATCAATAAATGCTAAACAATGCGAACCCAATGCCTAATTATAACTTTTCCATCATTCTTCCCAAAAACTCAAAAATCGATCCCGGGTCCGCTTGGCCAAAATACGAGGTTCGGACCAAAATCAAATCACCTATTCACCCACGAGCCCGAATATATAATTTATTTTCAAATTCGACCCCAAAACGAGGTCTAAATCAAGAAAAATAAAAAATCCCTAACTCTACCCAAATCCCTAATTTTCTATCCTTAATCATATGTTTTAGGCCTAGAAATTCATTAGATGTTGATGGAAAATGAAGAAAACCAGTTGGAGATTACTTACCCAAGAAGTTGTGGTGAAAAAGTGCTTCAAGGATCGTCTTGGAGCTTTGGAGAAGAAGAAGTTTTGTAAAATTTTGAGAAATCTCGTTATGGGTTTTGTTTTTGGGACTTAAAATAACTAGGCGAATTAATGCTACGCATTCGCGACAGACCTCTCGCGTTCGCGATGGGTCAGGCTTTTTGGCCTTCGCGTTCGCGTGTAGGGGATCGCGTTCATGGAGAGTAATCTCCTGGAGCCTCGCGCTCGCGTGCATATAGACGTGTTCGCGAAGAACAATCTGATGGCCCTTCCCCCTGTACCCTACGCGTTCAAGTTTTGCTGAGTCGCGTTCGCGAAGGGTACCCCCCTTTAGCTTGGCGTTCGCGACTCCAACTTCGCATTCGCGAAGAAGAAGTTTGGCACCTGGGAGAATTGCCTTACGCGTTCGTGAGAGTGCCCACGCGAACGCGAAGAACAAAATCCCTAGGCATTGAACATCAAAAACCTGTAATTTTTATAAGTCTAAAACCATTCCGAAACACACCCGTGCCCTCGGTGCTCCAAACCAAATACTCGTACTAACTCAAGAACATCATACGAATTTATCCGTGCAATCAAATCGCCTAAATAACCTAAAAAAAAGAATCAAACCTCAAAATCAAGAATTTTTCTCAAACTTCATCAAGTTTCAAATTCAGAACTTTAAGTCCGAATCACGTCAAGCGATGTCCGTTTTTAACCAAATTTTACAGGAACATCTTAAATCATATATAAGACCTGTACCGGGCGTCTGAACCAAAATACGGGCGCGATACCAACGCGTTCTAATCAAATTTTATTTTAATTTTTCTTTACAATTTCAGAAAAATAAATTCCTTTTAAAATTCATTTCTCGGGCTCGGGACCTCGGAATGTGATTCCGGGCATACGCTCAAGTCCCATATTTTCCTATGGACCCTCTGGGACCGTCAAATCACGTGTCCGGATTCGTTTACCCAAAATGTTGACTAAAGTCAAATTTATTCATTTTAACATCAAAACTTAGCATTTTTCACAGAAATTTCATATTTAAGCTTTCCGGCTACGTGCCCGGACTGCGCACAAAAATTGAGGCGATTCTGAATGATGATTTCAACGCCTCGGAAGCACAGAATTAATTTAAAATAGGTGATGACCCTTTTGGGTTGTCACAATTAAAGGGTGGTACGGTGTTATCAGGTTTCAAATTTGATTTTGTTTAATATCTATGATTGAAAATTATTGTTTAATTTTCATTGTTTTCTAGTAGTGAATAAGTGGATTATGCACTTACTGGGTGGGGTGAACTTGAAGTCTTTGTGTTTCACGTATGATCTTGATTGCTAATCCAACATGATAAATAATGATTTTAATAAGAAATTTGTCTTCAGTTTGGTAAAAAGCATTATTATAGTTTTGCTTAGGAGAAATTGAAATTTGAAGTTTACTTTGCATTTGATAGATGAAGAGAATAAGTGAATAACATTAGAACTAAAAGTCGTGTGTGTGTTTAAGAATCATATGTACAATAATAATAATAATAATAACAATTATAAAATTTAGTTTCTTATACTTCCATCTTGTGTAAAAAAAATCCCAGATGAAGGCATATTATATATAGTCTCTAAATAATTATATAACCACAAATATAAAAATAACAAAAGTTCGAGTATAAATCTATATATACATTAGAGAATATACGCATATATCTCAATTATCGAACAACTAAGGGGCAAATATTAGTACAATAATAATAATAATAATTAAATTAAGCATTTATTAAATATCTTAATTTTATTCTAAATTAGGCGAACTTTTTAAAAAAAAAAATGAAAAGGAGAAAGCAAATAAAAATAAAATGGACGGAGTAGTTAAAGAAGATTCTATATGAAGCTTATTAAACAAAAATTTAGAAAGGTCACAAGCCACAAAAAATGTCGAACAGGTCAGAGCTGACGTGTCATCTTGATCCTAAAAAATAAAATGACAACAACAGATAGAATAGTTATCCTGTCGTAAAATAAAGACAGTAAAGTAAAGACAAGTATATAGAGAAATTGATATATTATTCGAATTACAAACTGATGTAAATAATGAACTAAAATCTCTTCTATTTATAGAAGAAAGTAAGCTGTTACTGCAAGCTGCTGTATAAGCTGCTATTGCAAGTTGTTGTGCAAGCTGCTACATACCAGATATGGATAATCTTCTATTGAGAGTAATGTTTATCCATAATGGAGTACTGAAAGGATAAGCTCATTATACTAGGTATAGATAATCTTCTACTGGGGTAATATTTATCCATAATAGAGTACTGAAAGGATAAGCTCATTGTACCCGGTATGGATAATCTTCTACCGGGGTAATGTTTATCCATAATGGAGTATCGAAAGGATAATCTTATTATACCCGGTATAGATAATCTTCTACTATGGGTAATATTTATCCATAACCGGGTACCGAAATGATAAGCTTCTTCAGAAGGCTTATTTTCAATAGAGTACTAAATAGATAAATATATTTGCGGCGGAGTCCCATATGGATAAGCTTCTTCAGGAAGCTTATTTACAACAGAGTAATAAATGAACATCCATAATATAATATATTTATAACACTCCCCCTTGGATGTTCATTAAAAGATAGCATGCTTCATTAAAACCTTACTAGGAAAAACCTTACTAGGAAAAACCCCGTGGGAAAAACTTCTAGTGAAGGAAAAAGAGTACATATTTAGTAATACGCATTGCTAGGTGCCTCATTAAAAACTTATAAGGAAAACCCTGTGGGAAAAAATCTTAGTAAGGAAAAAAGAGTGCATAACGTATTTTACTCCTCCTGATGAAAACCTTGTTTCAAATATTTGAGCCTCTGCATTCTAATCTTGTATCTGCATAACCAATACGATCTGCACCACCTTTGTTAGCATTAGCAAGATACATAAGTGCATATCAATTGCACTGAGATAGAGTATTTCAGGACCAAGGAGTTCCTCATCCTCTTCTGGAGGTCGAAACGGACCCTTATTCATTTCAAGTGATCGAACACCCATTGATGTACTTAATAGGTGCGCTTTGTCTATGTTAAAGCGTTTAAAGAACCTTTCTGTATAGGCAAATTGATGGATAAAGATCTCGTCTGCTAAATATTTAATTTGCAGACCAAGATAAGTTTTTATTTTTCCAAGATCTTTCATCTCAAATTCTTTCTTAAGATATTCAATTGCCTTTGGAGCACTTCTGGAGTTCCAACAAGATTTATGTCATCAACGTAAACAACAAGTGTAACAAATTCTGATGGCATTTTCTTTATAAAAATACATGGACAAATAACATCAATTATGTAACTTTCTTTCAGCAAAATATTCAATGAGGCGATTATATCACATGTGCCCAGATTGATTTAAACCGTACTAAGAACTTTATAATCTGATTGAGTACATTTCTCGAGACTTTGAACTATATGCTTCAGGCATTTTAAATCCTTCAGGGATCTATAGAGATTCAATCAAATGAGTCATATAAGTTATGACTCGCATTTAAATTGCATGACATCTTTAGGTGTTTGGACTACTGGTCCGATCCTCACAATATTTCACAGTATTGTGTACTATATTGTATCAAATATATCGTCGACGATCATTTTGTATCGGTTCCTAAGCGACATAACTTGTTGAGATCTCATCACTTTCTTTATTTTCAGGTACCTCAACTTCTTCTGGAGTTTCATGAAATGTTATGTCGTGGGCTCTTCTAGAGCTCATTTCCTCCTCATTATGATCATTTTGATCATTAGCTCATTATCATTTTTTTAAGGATTGTTACCTTTGGAACCGATTGGTCTACCACACTTCATGCGTACAATAAACTCTATCTTTCAGGGACTTTAAATTTTAATAGGAGCATTTGCAACTGAAATATGATATTTGATTTTGGATCAGCAAATGCTTCTGGCATTTGACTTGAATTATCGTTTAAGTGAGGATTATTTTAATGATAATTCGATTCATATAGCATATTTTTCAGCTGTTTATTCCATTCCCCAAATGTTAGAAAAACTAACATATATCCCCAATTTTTTTTGGAAAATATATCTTTGTGCATTGTGGTAGAGAAATTAATTATATACCACACATTAAAAAAATAGTAAAATATTTGATTTCTGATCCTAAACCAATTGTGAGGGGAGGACTTATCATATATTGTTGGTCTGATACATACAAGTGCTGCTATATGCAATTTAGAAAATCTTAGACCAACACATGAAGTTTTGTTCTCATAAACAATAGTTTAGCCATTAATAGGAGGTATTCACTGCTAAACTAGCTTGTATATAAACCAGCATTATCGTGATAAACTGTCTTGATTT